>CANNZV010000947.1:0-48153 GCA_947561585.1 Caprella mutica | reverse complement strand
TAATTCAAAAATATTAAGTACAGGATTACGAGATACAGATTTTGATTCGCACACAGTTTAAAAACATACTATGTTCTATGCACAATATATACCGATTTCGGATAAGAGGATTTTCGGGACGGAAGGTGATTGTGCTAGATGCTCAGCGAAGAGACTCAGGTACGAACAGAACGGGGTTCTTTGGAATCCACAGTCTTTTATACTGGGTTCTCAGAGAATAGAATGGAGCGTAATTCCACTATGCTACGAGTTTTTGTTGGATTTTAAAGTCCTTGGTTACAGTTCTAAAGTAATACAAAGTAATACTCTAATGAGTTTTTATAAGTCTTCGTGATCTTTAATCCAATGAATTTGGTGAATTTATATCCTCTCCTCCGACAGAACAGATAGATAATTGTGCATAGCCAACTTTTATGATAGGTAATGATAGTCAATCCTAAATTATTCTCCTACTTATAACATTTGCAATCAAGATACTATTCAGATATTGCAAGTTAATCTGTATATAGAATTTAGGTAAAAAGATAATTGACTCTTACACATAGTCTCAGAATGCACATATGTTAATATAATATAAGTACAATATTCAAATACAATAATATAATATAATAATATAATATTCAAATACAATAATAATATTTATATTCATATAAGATTATTATTGGAAAGTAGTTAGAGTTGAATATATATAGTCTAATATAGTATAATATATAATATTTGTTTCATATGATTCAATTTCTAACAATTGCGAACAGAAACGCAATTTTTTCCTGCCAGTGCCAGTATGGAGTACGTTATCTTGTAGTATATTAACGAACAAAAGAAATGTTGATACGTTCCTTTGTTGACCGAACTCCATCCTGACCGAAGGGGGGGGGGCCTTATGACCGGGTGTAGGTCATAAGCCCCCCGGTCATAAGCCCCCCCCGGTCATGAGCCCCCCCTAGGTCATAAGCCCCCCGGTCACGAGCCCCCCTGTTTTTAAATCCTTATTTACCTATATTATTTAATCCTTATTGACACTTTTGTAGTTCATTACTGATTAGACATAAAATATATGTATATCGGGGGGCGTGCCGCCCCCCGAACCCCCCTGCCAGGTCATTAAACAATCATGAAGTGTGCAGTACAACAATCTAGTGGATACAACAAACTACATTAGCAACTCTCAGTTGTTTCTATCTAAGTAGTTCTCCATTTGTTTAACTAGGTAAATAAGGATTAAAAAAACATGGAGGGGGGGCTCGTGACCGGGGGGGCTTATGACCTAGGGGGGCTCATGACCGGGGGGGCTCTTGACCGTACCCCCTTATGACCTACGGGGGACGGTCAAGAGCCACCCTTCCTGTTTTTTTAATCCTTATTTACCTAGTAACAAATGAAGAACTACTTAGATAGAAATAGCTGAGAGTTGCTATGTAGTTTGTTGTATCCGCTAGTTTGTTATACTGCACACGCCCCCCGATACACATTTATTTTATGTTTAATCAGTAATGAACTACAAAATTGTTAATAAGTATTAAAAAACAAGGGGGCTCATGACCAGGGGGGGGGGAGGTTGGCTTATGACTTACACCCCTTTGAGTACACCTTGTTTTTTTGAACAGGACTACTTGTAGCGGAGTTGACCCTGAGCTTATTTACATTGTAGGAACCATACAAAATATGTTATATAGTACTAATGTACCTTGATAAACTTAAATCGGGATCTGCCCCGCTTTAAGTTCAACTTTCTAAGTTAATGTGAGGTACGATTTTCGACTTAAACGATTTTCGTCTGCCTGTAATTAATGTTAAAAAAAAGTAAAGAAAAAGGAATATTAAATTTTAAAAATGAAAGAAATGAAAAACTTTTATTATTTAGATCAGTTATCAATTGAGTATACCAATTTAATCATATTTTTTATTTTAATCAAAAAGTAAAACGAGAAATAACACAGAAATATGAACTGTCAGACTAATGGCACGTCTCCAATATTTTCTAATATGATCGAAAATGTAAAAAAATTACATATTCAAATATAAATTTATAATGAATGGGATTGGAATAAATTATTTTCTGCAACCCATTTCAAATAAAAAAGATCCTTCCTCCGGGATGAAATATCTGGTAACGAAACTTCCCAGTAACGAAGCGTCCTAATAACGAAACGTTCTGGTATGAAGAGTCCATTATTGAAACGTCCTAGCAACACCTAAAATATATAGATGAAAGTATTATCTAGCAATGAACAATAGAGCCGGTGATTATTTGTTGATCCAATTTACCATATTCTCTTGCAGAGAGAAATTCTGCATACGCAGTTAATGGTTAGGAAATTGAAGAGAATCAGTGGTGATGACCAACTGAAATTGAACACTCATCCAATAGTAATTCAGTTAGCATCTCAGGGGATCTATTTTGGAGAGCAAATGCAGGCAGACTTTGAACATACAAATGTATATATCTTCTAACAGTGGACAGAATAGCACAGGAATATGTAAATAAATAATAAATATGAATGACTAGTGCAATCGAATGATATATTTGAAGCAATAAATAGGTTGCTGATAGCAAAATTTAGTATTTGAGGAAACAATTGTTTAATTTCAGATTACATATTTCAAATATTTTTGTTGCTGATTGAATTTGAAAAGCTTAATTGGAATTATAACGAATTGATTACGTAAGATTATCCAATCACCAGAAAAATTGAAAACTCTTCTTTCCATGCAAAAAATGAGTCAATTTACTGCAAATATTAGAAAATAATTGGAAGTTGGAACTTATTTTCTGGCTAACCTCCAAAACTCTTAATCATTATTTGTTTGAAAAATAATTTTCCAATCTTAAAACAGGAAGAAAAGTTTTTGCGGCTATCATCAATTCTCTGATCTAATGAATCGAAGGAACATATTTTCTTTCAACTGATTTATTGAACAAATGAGAGGAAGTTATTATATCGAATGTTCGAAAATTAAAAATAATAGATAAAAAGGTTGGGAATGACTGAATGAAGAATAACTACAAATAAAATGTGTGCATTTATATAATTGAATGAATATACATCTGAAAAAAATATATATATGTGTTCGAAAATGAAACTTTTATGGTGGTCAGTTATTTCCAATTCGTAGGTCTGTTCAAATTTGGTGGATGTGCTGTTTCTGGGTGTTCAATTTTAGATGACTTACTAATCCCTGGCACTATTTCATCTAGTGTCTTTTTTCTGCAATCTACTTCTTTTATATAAAGGGGTAGGGAAGTACGTTCAACTTTTAAAAGGGTTATCTATTGTCAGGCCCACTTATACTACGGGGTACGGTCAAGAGCCCCCCCCCCCCTCCCTGTTCTTTTAATCCTTATTAACCTAGTTAAATAAATGAAGAACTACTTAGATAGAAATAACTGAGAGTTGCTAATGTAGTTTGTGGTATCCACTAGTTTCTTGTACAGCACACTTCATGATTGTTTTAATGACCTGGCAGGGGGGTTCGGGGGTCGGTACGCCCCCAGATATACATATATTTTAAGTCTAATCAGTAATGAACTACAAAAGTGTAAATAAGGATTAAATAATATAGGCAAATAAGGATTTAAAAACAGGGGGGCTTATGACCTACACCCGCTGTTATCACGCTCATTACTTTGATAATCACAATTATAACGTTTATTAATCTTAAAGTAACTGTTCTTTTTGATACAAAGTTCACCACGAGCTTTTAATTATTATCAATCTCAATTCGATTGCTGTACGATTACTTTCATTTCAAAATTTTCCACTTCAATTTCGAACACCAATTGATTACAAATTGATTGTAGAATTATCATATACTTTGATCAGTTCAATTGCCATTTATTCCAGCCAGAGAATATACTTCCTTATATATTCATACCTCAACTTATTTCTACCTTAATTACCTTTTTTTTGTAGTTTGAGCCTCTAATGAGTCTACCTAACTCACTAACTATACTATTACATATCATATGGTAACTCTGTCTATCTATCTACCTTTTAAACATTAGATACATTAAACTTCATATATATAATTCTATCTTTATTACATTTCATAGATGATAGGTATGTACATTTCGATCTTTACTCACTAATTTCATTATTCATATATGTACGCTTTAACATTTAATGAAAACTCGAATATCCTATATCCGTTATAAAACTTATATTCATCAAACTTATTTATGTCTAACAAGATTATATTCATTTTATTCATAAAAATTTATTCATCAAGATAATATACATTCTATAATGCATGTACGTGTTACGTATGTTACTTAATTGCATTATTTACATCGCTCTTCTTCATCACTCTGTAATTAACTCTCTTCTCCTACTCTCGATTTTCATTCTCATCTACTCTATTCTTTTCCCCTATCATAAAGCCTTTTTGGTTATGTGATTTCAATTAGCATTAAAGCTTGTTACCATAGTTAGAAACTGATCATTTGTCACTTGAACCTCAATTTTTGAGGTCTTTTTGTCAATTAACTTCAAGTAATTTATGTAAGAAAATTAAAATTCAGAAAATGAAAAAAATATATTATTATCAATAATTTAATCAAAATATTTATTTACCAAAAGACACATTTGTATATCATAATAGTTAAAAACAATCTTAAAATTACAATAAATCCTAAAAATCCTAATTCTAGAATTATTATTTTCATCTATTCAATCATTCCTAAGACTGTCAGTGCTGCAATCATGGAAGTACTAGTAGAAGGAAGCGGTGTGTAACGACTAACCAACAACGTATAAGCGGACTATCGTGTTAGCACCTTGTTGTTACGCTGTGTCGTGTGGTGACGTCACAGCACACATATGACGTCACCCTAGCGACAGACTGACAATTCAGAGCTGTTTTCCATTTGCACCCCAGTTTCAGTGCGTGCACGAAATTTACTGTGCGCCCCGACGCCTTGAAACTGGAGTGCAAATGGAAACCGTTGCAGCGCCATCTAGTGACACCCGATCGTAATCTCTAATGTAAACAAACAAATAATTAAAATATGGCCAGCGTTGCCATATTCAAAGTAATTTTTTGGAATTCCAAGGATTTTGCATGTCTTTAAAGGTTTTAAGGATTCTAAGCTAATTCGCATAATATTCCAAGGATTTTATAGAGAGTACTTGAAATACAAATATTTCATTAAAAAAATCCTAATATAGGTATTAAAATCATTAAATATCATAGTTGTGCACGCAATTATCATAATTCACAAATAAATACATACCATTCACCTAGTGTCATGATCATTTAAGTCATTTCTGTTCATTCTTGTACCAACAAGTAACGCTAAAGAGTCTCGCTTGAATAGCTTTAAAGATTTTGTCATTATTTGTTGATATAATGCCCCAAATGTTATTATTTATAAGTCTTTTTTGTGAATACCTATAATCACTTTGGTTTATATATTGATAATAAACAAAATTATAAATTCCAAGGAAAATTTTGCAATTCCAAGGATTTTTTGGGTAAAATTTAAAGGATTACATTTATTTCATCTGGCAACCCTGCCAGTGGCAATGAAGTTGTGACTTGTGCCCACTACTTTCAAGTACCTAACTACATATTACTAAATAGTTAGGTATTTGGTTTCACGACAAGGCTCCCGGTAGGTGGTAGCCACCTACCACTCAGGTATCAGTAGCTTGTTAGGCTTCCCTTGTACTATTGTTTTCGGTCAATTTGGTAAATTTGCATTTGCTGAGTAGTGAGTATATTTTCAAAGGATGCAATAATCTTAGCCAATTGGATAAAGGTAGCTCTTTAGAATCTCAATTTTACTAAAACTTAAGATTATGATAATTAGAAAATCCTCACCTATTCTTATTCAATAGTATTCATTTTTCACTAGACCTTTTACCATGTAGGTATAAGAGTATATCAGTTAAAGCCAATTAATTGGTTTAGATTTGAAATGGTCAAATCTCAGATATGTCTAATTGGCTTTATATTTTGAATTAATTCCTATGTTCCTTTGTTAATAAACTTAATTTTGGCTTGAAATTTTCAAAAAATGAGCCAAATTGGCTTGGCTCAGATTTTTTGTGAAATTTTCGCTCAAAAATTGGCATACAATTTTCTAGCCTCTGAAACATGGATTTGGAAACCATGGAGAAAGCTCAATTTTCTCAGGTAAGTTTTCGGTAAAGCTGAAATCGTTGAGAAAGTTTGATTTTCTGAGATGAGTTACTGTTAGCAGTATGTGAAACCGTTAAGAGAATTAATTAGGCTCAATAAAGGGTAGGACAATTTAATTAAAGAATGTTATGAGTGACCAGTGTGATATGAGTTAAGCCTGTTAAGGGTTAATAACAATATCGCAAATATGGGATTAAAGAAACTAGGTACTCTAATGCTGAGTATTGCAGTAGAGATGTATGTATGGATACGTATCTAAAAGCTGAGCGGCGCACCAGATTATGGCGCACCACTGTACATCCTATTAGATACCTAGGTAATTTGAAAGAAGATGAATGATAATATGGAATGATAATTTTTGCAGGCTATCAAATTTATGACTAACGGTACTTAAATCCATTGTTTATACTATACAGTTTAATTCTTAGATTGAGATGTTTAATTTGAAATAGAAAATAAAAAAATTCATAGAAAACTAATAATTACTATTTCATGGGGTAACTATTGTAAACTTTCTGTCTGAGGTCAGTGAGGTGTAAATAAAACTATCAGTTATAGTATATGTATAAGGGGCCGTGCCGCCCCCCGAACCCCCCTGCCAGGTCATTAAACAATCATGAAGTGTGCAGTACAACAAGCTACATAACAGACAATTATGTTGAAATCATTGATAGAAGAATGTACAGTGGTGCGCCGTAATGTCAATGGTAATGTGTTGCGCCGCTCAGCTTTTAGATACTGTTGGATATATGTGATTAGTGAAGTCAGTGTATCTACTGTACCCAGTACCAGTGGGTAGAATAGTAAAGATTGCTATTTTAAATGATTAAATGTTGCTTTTGACGGAATAAAATGCCATTGTGTATTAATTTATCTTGCAAAAAAGCAGTTGTCATCTAGTATTTTTCAGACATTGTTCATAGTTCAAAATGTCTGTGTCAGTTAATAAATAGTTGAGTCAACCGGTGATGCAAGTAGGTATCACGGTGAAAGAACATGATTGTGAGAAGTAAGAATGGGTCAGCATAAAAAAAAGCAGACACAATTGCATGATAGGAAATGTATGTGGGATAAAATATTAATAATATCACAATGCAAAAGAGTGATAGATGATTTATTCAATTTATAGTATAAAAGAGTATTGCATCGATCAGCAATATTAATGAGACATTAATCAGCAATAAATATCAGCTAAAATTATGAGACTATAAATTAATTTAAGTCTATATTTAAAATATCTATGATTTTAATATTATTATTTCGCAGAAGGAAATGAAATTAATACTGAAGAGTGAATGAAGTATGTAAGTAACGCGTTGGAAGGACCTATACCTCATCGAAGGAGTCAAGAAACAAAAACAGGATTTCACTTTCTAGTAACAAAGTGATGTGTAATTAGTAGGAGAGCTTCATAAATACACAGAGTAAAACAATTTTTTAGTAATGTTTTGCTAGAACAAAAGAACATTGTCAATATTACATAATTAATAAATTAGCAATAATTATAACAAATAAAGGTCATTAGAAAATAACCACAAAACAAATGAAGCCACATAACACATACAAGATGTCAAGAACTTTAATAGCTTTTTAGCAATCAGCAGATTAACAATGAATCATAACAAGAAGTAGTGACTCAGCATTTTAATAATTAGATATTTCAATTGCAGTCAACTTAGGTGAATACATGCTATGAATAAATAGGAATTATTCATATGGTGAATATCTTGAAATGAATATTAAGAAATATTTTTTTTTAAATACTAATTAGAATTTGGTAATTAGAAAATTTTAGGATCAGAATAAAGTAGGAATATGAAAGAATGAAATATTTTTAAATTAAAATACATAAATGATATGGTTATATTTATAACTAGCTATATAGCAGTAAAATATTGAATGAACTTTTAATTTTTCTGAACGAAATTAACTAAATTTAATTCAATAAAATAATTAAAAAATAGAAATTCTACTTTTTTAACGGAAGGATGTTAATTTTAAGTGCAGGATTATAAGTTGAATCAATGTTAATTTTTAGAATGTTTTAGAGAGTACATTGAGTACACAAAATATTATAAAGTATCTATGAAATTATAATAGTTTTTAAAAATAAAAGGACACAGAATTTTAATAAAAATAAGAAAATATTATGATGTAATATGTTTAGAAATAATTTATTTTAACAACTTTATAATCATGTCAGAAAACGTCAAAATTGTTAATTTTATAATTTATGAATAATTGAGGAACATTGTTTAATTTTAGTGTGACACTTAATATTTTTTTGAAAAGCTAAATAATTTCATTAAAGCTAACGTAAATAAAATATGAATCGAATGTTTGTTTGAAACAAATTGAATTTTACATTTATGTTAAATTTAAGATTTGAAAATTAGGGAAGCTTGAATTTAATTTTTTTTATACATACAAGGTATAAGTTCTTTTTTGGATTTCTGAAGACTCAATTTAATATCGACATTCAGAAATAAAAGAGGGGAAGAAAGGAACTATTAGAAATGGAATTAAACCATTAATAAATGTTTAAAATTGTTCAAATTTTTTAGCAGTTAGCTATAGGTTTGATGTTTATGGTTGTTCAATTTGAATTTTAGAATTGATTAAAATGGGATTTATGTTTTTAAATTTTAAAATTGTTTAATTGAAAATGTAGTTTTGAAATGAAAATTTTAAAACTCATTTTCAATTTATATGAAAGGGGGAGATAGGTGATGTAATGATTTGATATAGTTCCCACGTAGCAAAATTTATTGGGACAATATTGCCCCAATATTGTGCCCAATATTGAGGCAATATCAATCCCAATATTGCCCCAATACTCGGATTTGTAATCTTGGGGCAATATTGTGTACAGTGTTGCCCCAATATTAACCACAATATTGCCCCAATATTGGGGTGATATTGAGACAGTATTGCCCAAATATTGGGACAGTATTGTCCCAATATTATATATAAGTACTACACAATATTGGGGCAATATTCTGTACATTATTTCCCCAATATCGACTACAATATTGCTCCAACATTGGGACAGTATTGTATTTAATTACTACACAATAGTGTGGTAACATTGGGTTTGTTATAACTCCAATATTACCATAACTTTGGGGCAATATTTAATACTGACATATATTGTAGTTAAGTACTACACAATATTAAAAGTAAGAGATCCATCATCTGGATTTTGATAGTATGAAGAGCTGTAACAATGTTAAAATTAGATAAATAATGAAAAAAATGGTAGCTATTTAAATAATGAAAAAAATATATTCATTGATGGATTCAAGTAAGTAATTCATGTTGCAATACTTACACTTATCAAGTGAAATATATCAAGAGATGTGTGTTTTCATGAAGAAACTGCTTGTAGTTCAGTTAAGAGATGTACACAAATAACAACAGACAAGGTACCATGGATCTCAATAGGTTACATCATGAGCACCAAGGCTGTTAATCATTGAATGTACATCATCTTACATTTATCTCTCCTGCAGTAGGAATATCGATGTCATATCAAGGTGTCGAGTAAGCTGTAGCTACATTCGCCATTCTATTTGCTGTTGAGTGGGGTGGGGTGGAGCAGCCATGCTGATGGGTGTTCAGAATACAGACATCAAGGATCATAACTGAAATAATAAGGAAAATTAACATTTAGATCTTCATTAAGGATTAAAAAAGAAATAAAGTAGTACAAAGAGCATTTCCACCAACACCTTACACATGAAAAATATTTTAAACTGTTATCACTATTCAATTAAATAAAAGTATTTAATTAAAACAAAATACATTTCATCTTTATAAATAAGAATTATACTAGAAACGTTAACAGGCACTGCAAGACGCACTCAGTCTTTTAGATTTGACATAGCCCAGACTATAATTCATTAAAAATTCCACCAACTGTGACTTGTAGGTGGAACTTTTTCCTTTAAGAGTAATATTCTAGCTAAGTCAGTGGAATTTTAGCTATGTTGATTGGTAAAGTAGTTATTAATTATAAATCAAAGGAGAATACAGACATCATTAAGCCCTTGGATAAGTAACAAGAATAGCTAATTTAGGTTTACCCAAAATGGTTTTCAGTTTCCCCACTTTGGGGGAAACCTACCTTGCCAACCCTGTATAGCATATAAACATAATTTTGATTTCATAGATTTATATACATAAAAATACAATTATATTAATGACTAATATTATATAATGATAGCTACTTGAATTAATAAATTAATCAAAATTTCACCAATACGCAATAGCTAGGCATAAAAATCAGACAATTTATTTGATAAGTTAACTGATTGAAATTTGAAAGATATTTGAACAGACCGATAGTAAATTAAATAACTTCCGATGTTGCGAAAAGAACAGACTGATAATAAATTAATTAGATATGCACCGATACCATATTAGTAACCGATACCAAGTCCGATACTAGTTACTTTTTAAAAGTATAATACAGTTAATTAATTAACTTACAATGTTGCAAAAAGAACAGACCGATAGTGAATTAATTAACTTCCAATGTTGCAAAAAGGACGGACTGATAGTAAATTAATTATAGATGCACCGATACCATATTAGTAACCGATACCGATACCAGTTACTATATATTCAAAAGTATAATACAGTTAATGAATTAACTTCCAATGTTGCAAAAAGAACAGACTGATAGTGAATGAATTAACTTCCAATGTTGCAAAAAGGACGGACTGATAGTAAATTAATTAGAGATGCACCGATACCATATTAGTAACCGATACCAAGTCCGATACCAGTTACTATTCAAAAGTATAATACAGTTAATTAATTAATTTCTAATGTTGCAAAAAGAACGGAATGATAGTTAATTAATTAACTTCCAATGTTGCGAAAAAGAAGGGACTGATGGTAAATTAAATAACTTCCAATATTGCAAAAAGAATGGACTGATAGTAAATTAAATAGCTTACAATGTTGCAAAAAGAACAGACTGATAGTAAATTAATTAGAGATACACTGATACCATATTAGTAACCGATACCAGTACCAATTACAGTTACTTTAAAATTCTGGTGACCGATACCGCTACCAAGTCCGATACCAGTTACTTTTTAAAAGTATAATACAGTTAATTAATTAACTTCCAATGTTGCATAAAGAATGGACTGATAGTACCTAAATTAAGTAACTTACAAATTACAATATATAATGGAAAACATCAATATAATCAGTAAATATATGAATGATCAAAATAGAATATTTCTGAAGTTTAGTTCAAATTTTCAATCTTCCCAATGACCCAATTGTCAGTTGATATGATTATGATCATCAAATCATTCAAATGCACACTGGCTTCAGTATCCAAAAATCCAGTCTGTATTTGGTGCACAAAATCTGAAAACCATGTTTAAAAGTGTGGCAGGAAAGTCGCCAGTTTAGTGAGAAAATGGATCCAGGTCGTCACATTTAAGATAGGCTACTTTAAAGAAGAAATTTGACTTCCTAGTGAAGATTTTACACTTGAAAATATCCTTGTGCAGACTAAGTTGTGCTTCATGTCTGCCAGTCAGTATTTGCTGCACAAAATTTCACTGACTTTTTCAAAAAGCTGAAGAAAATCCACCATAAATTTCCAGTAATTTGTCTGATCCACCAAAATTTTGCTCATTTTTCCACAGAAAATTAATGGTAACATAGGAATAAATAGCTAAAAATCGACCGACTTTGCCAGAATATTATTTTCAAAGGGAAAAAATTCCAGACATGTCGGTGGAATTTACCACGAAATACAGTCTGGCATGTCTGATGCATGTGTATCTCTTGAGAGTTGAGACTATTTTATGAGTGATTTACTAGTTAGTAACTTATTCACTTGTTCTTCAATTTATTTCACCCCAGTTTATATTTGGTGCACTGAACTCCTCTGACTTTTTCAAAAATCTGAGAAATAGCTGCCAACATTTTCCATCAATTTGTCTAGTCCTCCAACATTTTTCCAGTTTCTCCTCCAAAAATTAGTGGTAATATTTGAATTAACAGCTAGATATCCTCCGACATTGCAGGAATTTTTTTTTAGAGTAATTGAATATCTCCCGACATATCATTGGAATTTACCACCAAATACAATCTGGATTTCACCTCTGAAAAGTTGCCAATACACTTTCGACTTTGTCCATACTTTGACCATATTGTATTTGGTGGTAAATTCCAATGATATCTCGGGAGATATTCAAATTTTCTAATAAAAAATTTCCTCCAAGTCCAATGTCGCCTGTCGGAGGATATTTAGCCTTTAATTCCTATATTACCATTACTTTTTAGAGGAGATACTGGAAAAATGTTGGAGGACTAGACAAATTGATGAAAAATGTTGGCAGCTATTTCTCAGATTTTTGAAAAAGTCAAATTTATTTCAGTGCAACAAATACAAACTGGTACTTTGAATTGAAGTTTGAAACATGGTCTGAAAATCCCACTGACTTTTTCAAAAAGGTGAAAAAATCCACTAAGAATTTCCAATAATTTGGCTGATCTAACCCAGTCTTTATTTTTAATTTTATGGTAAATTCCATCAACGTGTCAGTGATCTTTAACTATTTATTCCCATGTTACCATTAATCCAGGTAATAAAGTATGTCCAAAACTCGCCATTTTAATGGCGAGTTTGTGACAGTTATTTGGAGCCCTTCAATTTCAAATGGCGAGAACTATCAAATTTTCTCCTATGCTACAATGTTATTTAACTTATTTTGGAGAGAATAATGATTATTAGATCATTTTGGAGAGAAATTTGATCATTTTTGGAGAGACAAGACTGACAAGTGGAGAGTTTGTTTATGAGCCATACCATTACGGTGGATAAATTGAGAAAATGTAGGTGGATCTGCTGAATTAGCTACTGGAAATTTATGGTGGATTTTTTCAGTTTTTTAAACTTTTTTAAAGTAAAGTCAGTGGAATTTTGTGTCAACCAACATTTTCTTTATTTATCCACAAAAAATTAATGGTATCATAGGAATGTATAGCTAAAAATCCACCGACTAGGCTAGAATATTATTATCAGACACAGAGGACAGAGGGGAAAAAATTCCGAAAAATACAGTCTTGCCCAATTAATTCGAATACTTAATTAGCAGAGTTCAGATCGCTAAATACAGACCGAGTAATGGAAAAACCATGAATTTATTAGAGTATGGAAGCAGGACACATCTGAATATATCATGACTGCTTATCTGGTTGATCAGAAAAATTTGAAGAAGAACACCTCTCTGAAAGGTGTTCATTCAATGAATGCACATCAACATTATTTTCAGTGTTGTTTTCATAATTTTCACTAAATTCACTCTCACTTTGTTCAATGACAGGGTTATTGTCTTGGAGAAGAGAGGAAGATGGAAGAGTATTTTCACTTAAAAGATCATTAGCAAAGTCACTACAAGATTTTTTTTATTTTATAATAGTTCTTCCTAAGAGACATTAATGCTTTTTAAATTATTTTTCAATGTTTTAACACAAGAAGTTTTGCAGCAGGTGAAATAATACAGAGCAAAATGTTACACAGTGATCTCGGCTAAAAACTGAACGCTATTTTGAAAAGCGTGAAACGGTTATAAAGCAGTGTTGCCATTCTACTGTTTATAGCATAAGAAATGTCGCAATCTACAGTTGAATAATAATTTTTTAATGACAGAGAGAACACAAAAGAATAGTTTATATTATTTATTCTGTCATGTTTCACACTACTTTTTTTCCAAAACTAATACTGACTGTAAATTGCGGAAAAACGGTTAGGTACCTATAGCAGTGTTGCAGCTTCATCGTTTTTAAACAAAGAAATGACGCAATATCACTTTTTGAATAATTGTATAACAAAACAGGTACCTAAATAAATGAAAAAAAATATGTATACGTTAATTATCAAGTTGTTATTTATTAACTATTATTTTTAAATAATATCTGATAATTTAGTTTCAGCTATTAGGTATATTTCAACGAATTTCGCCCAAATTTTGACCATTTTAATATAGTTTATATCTCAAACTGTTGAAACTAAGATCTTCCAAATCACAATTTTACAATTTAAATTTGACTCACTTGTCAAATTGATATAATTCAATGCAAAAATTATATTATCATTCCGAATATTGGGGCAATGTTTCCCCAATAATGAACCCGATATTAATAATTAATATTAAATTGATCAAATAAAAAATTTAGAACGATTAACGGATATGAAAGAAACCAATCAATATAAAAAAAATGTATAATATCATCAACAAGCTAATATTGAAACCAACATTGCTTTAGTATTGGGGCAATATTCCGTGCAATGTGAGAAATAACACAATATTACCCCAATATTGGGGTAATATTTGTCCCAATATTCCAATATTGTCCCAAGATTACAATATTGCCCCAATATCTGCTTGCTACCTGGGTTAATACGTCATTAGTATGTCACTATAAATGTAAGCTATGCAGAATGAACAAGTTAGTTAGCAAGTAGCCACCGTTCAGTAAACATCTTCTGATCATAATTAGCAGATGGCTACCGTTCAGTAAACGTCTTCTAATCAGAGTTCGCAAGGATTGTCTGAAAGGGTTGGTTCTAGATGTTGATAGGGAGAGGAAATTTTCTCTAGTGTTAATCTCTATACTAGTTCTGTAAATGGACTACTTAAATTACAAATTTATATTTAGAATTTGTTTCTGGAATATTGGGACACTAATGAACATATATATTTATTTAATTATATCGATGAATCTCATAGTAATATACAAATTGATAAAACATTTTTATTCCAGAATAAATTACTTTTACATATAATTTACCATCATTTCTGTCTTCTGCTACAGTGCTACTAGTAAGCTATAATGGAGAATGATAATAGGTAAGCAAACTCATCCTATGAAATAAATCCATCTGGTTCCAATAGCTAGTTTGTAATTTATCTTGGATATATCTCTGATGGGAATTTGCTTGTATCATGGATTCATGATTCATCAGAGTATTTTTTCAATAGCTTAATACCTAGATTCTTTGTCTATTCCGTGAAAAAGCAGAAATGACTATGAGATTTAATGAACTTTGGTTTCATGTCTGTGTACGGTAAAAATACATTATACATTAAATATCTTATTTCTTAAACATGATTTTTGAAATATATATTAACCTAATAGTTAATATATATCGAATATACATTTTATGCAATTGCTATTTAATGTTAACTACAAAATAGTCATACCTTTGGCATACTTATTTAAACGTAATATTTTATTTCAGTCCTCTACTGTTCAGTGCTGCATTACAAGCTGTTGCTGGACTATCTGTAGATATAGATCAAGATGAAATTATTTTTCATAACTATTTCATAAGTTTGAGATTGAATCATCGAAGATTATTTTGTTTCCATATTACTTCATAACCAATGTTTCTATTTACGAGGAAATTGGAAACATATTTATATATATTTTGAAAGGTAAATTGATCATTCCATTACAACTATGGAGCATAGGCATATTTTCAATACTGAACTATTTTATGTCTTAATCAATTTGTTCACAGGCAGCTATAGCTTATATGGGGTACGGTCAAGAGCCCCCCCCGGTCACGAGCCCCCACCCCTCCATTTTTTTAATCCTTATTTACCTAGTTAAACAAATGAAGGACTACTTAGATAGAAATAACTGAGAGTTGCTAATGTAGTTTGTTGTATCCGCTAGATTGTTGTACTGCACACTTCATGATTGTTTAATG
Source organism: Caprella mutica (assembly GCA_947561585.1). NCBI lineage: Eukaryota > Metazoa > Arthropoda > Malacostraca > Amphipoda > Caprellidae > Caprella > Caprella mutica. The sequence continues at coordinate 32,258 of CANNZV010000947.1, read as the reverse complement.
ACCTGGCAGGGGGGTTCGGGGGGCGGCACGCCCCCCGATATACATATATTTTATGTCTAATCAGTGATGAACTACAAAAGTGTCAATAAGGATTAAATAATATAGGTAAATAAGGATTTAAAAACAGGGGGGCTCATGACCGGGGGGGCTTATGACCTAGGGGGGGGGGGCTCTTGACCGGGGAGGCTTATGACCTACACCCAGCTTATAGAGCTAAGTACAATTTTTCTATTTTTTTAGGTCTTCTGATCAGGATCGATCATTTGCAGAGTACATATTCGATGCCGATAATGCTGTGCATGAAAAATGAAGACTTAGTGGAGTTGGAATTGATTCTACTTCAGAATGCGTCTATTGTTAAATGACACAACATCGGATGCTGGACTTCCTGAGGTTCAATTTCGTTCAGCACTGCTCATGACACTATGGTACCTACCATCAAAAACAAAAAAACCTGCCCCCCCCCCCCTTGAAATTCACAGAAGGATAATCTTTAGTCTTAACATGTGAAATCATTAGAAATATAAATATTCTCTACTGATTAGGGATCAGAGAACTAATTACTTTATTATTAATTAAGTTTACCAAGATCGCATATGTGGTTCAATTTAGTATTTTGAATATAATCTACCTTCTATTCGGAGAATAGTTATAACTATGTAGGTGTAACAAGCGATATAAACGTATATAGGTAGAATATTGTCTTAAACCACACTAAGTTGTAGTATACCTTAACGCTGATTGGCTAGAAGTTGGGTTAGAGTGCTGACGTCAGTGCAAACATACTCTGTACATTGTCTTTGCTCCGTATTTTATAACATGGAGTTGAGCGTCTATCTTATATTGTCTTTGATTATCCTTCTGTGAATTTCAAGGGGGGGGGGGGGGGTCATAAGTTTAATATTGTTTGGTGTGACGTATGCTACTGATCGCTTCTGATTGGTTGTTATTATTTTTGCCTGTGCCCTATCAAGTTGAGCGTCTATCTTATATTTTCTTTGCTATGGCTATGCATAGCTAGTGGCTACATAGTTTATCAACTAATAATTATTGAAGGATTCAATTAGAATGGAAGAGCAGTTGATAAATAAATGTGAAATAATAGTAATAGCTAATGTACCTGCTGCAGTAGACAAAGCTGTGGGGAGCACAGGACTGGCCATGGGGGGCATAGGGGTGGCCATTTGGGGCACAGGACTCGCCATGGGGGGCATAGGAGTTGCCATGGGAAGCATGATAGTGGCCGTGGGGGGCAGAGGAGTGGCCTTGTGGGGCACAAAAGTGGTCTTGGGGGGCGCACCTGTAGTAACCATGTGAATCACAGAAGAGGCGGGGAGAGCTGTATTCTGCTTGATTGTAACCTGAAAGTTGCCAAGTAGTATAATGAATGAGATTGCATAACAGTAGCTATAGCTAAAGATTATAAAAAAAAACTTGCTACAGAGATGGCTACAGAAGAAAAAAGAAAGATTGCCATAAGTTAGAAATATGACACTTAATAAAGGTAGCTATTTGGGTGACCAGAGAATTCGTGGTTGGAAAATTTGCTGTTAGGGAGATTTACCGTGAGGAATATTTAATTAATTTTTAAATAGTATTATAACTGAATATATTTATTAAATTGCGTATGCCAATAACTATATGGAAATAATATACGACTAAACATATTATATTCCAATTTATTACTCGTATTATATTAGAATCGCCGCAACTAAGATTTTTATGGATTCTGAAATAGAAATGAATGAAATTTCGGTCTAGAGAGATCACTTACACTCAAAGAAGTGTTGTTTGGAAATTAAATTTTAATTATAACATTAATGCTGTTAATTCATGCAATAGTAATGTCATGCACAACTTCATACTTTGTTAAATAGTAAATAATTAGTGTTCAGTACAGCAGGGAAAAGAATAATAGAGAATAAAAATTCTGAAGATAATTATTTTATAGATCTACTATAACAGAAATAGAAGATAACATGCAATTGGAAAATAATACAAAGCACTAGTATTAGCTACATAACATTGAGTGAAGATTAGTTAGTCTTACGTTAGAACCAGAGTCTAGTAGATATGAAAAGCTAACTGAATGTGTATTTCCAATAATGCGTTCCAGTGCATTGAAATAACAGACATTTTGGAGTTGCCGCTCCAGTTCTAGTTAGAGCCTGTTTATAATTTTTGAAGACTCTGACCATGCTTTTATATTTATCATTGCATTGGTGTCCAGTGCAATCTAACCCATGTTCCTGTGAGTCATAAGATTAGGTAGGTAAAATAAATAAATAATTACTGAACATGCAAGATAATGAAAAATCACTGGATAAAAAATGTTTAATAAATGCAGATGTTAATGTTTTACAACTGAATTATAGTATAGCTATATGATGACCTAAGCATTATGGAATAGAAGAAATGAATAGTAAATTTAAATGTGCTTACTTCAAACATAAATTTAATTACCAAATAGGTAGCAACAAATTTCTTACTTCTCTCAAATTCTGGGCGATGACATCCCAGATTTTATTTTTCTTTGAAGCTTTATCGTTAAATTCACTTATGTGAATTTCAACGGAGTCCAATAGTTTCTTCGCAGCGTACTCTGTCCATATCATTTTATTCTAACTAGTTCCTTAAAATACATATAAATAATAAATACTTAGGCACATTAATGTTATGATGAATAACTATATATAGTTTTACAAACTAAAATTTAAAATTACCTGCTTCAATCAGGTGCCTCAGGAAAATGATTGCATATCTTAGGGAAAAGCTCCAGTTGATGAATTTCATTACAAATATACTTAATAAAATAAATTTCAATTCATTCTGTTCAGCAAATGGTACACTCTGTGATTTATGACAATTCTAAAATAACTTACGTTGTTTGTGATTCATCTGTGACCACCTCCATCTTTATTAAATAGGTATTTGTGCTATATTGTATCTGAAAGAGATCTTTAAAATTTTTTTGCATCATTTTACCTGGCCCCTGGAACCAGACTACTTTGCAGTCTGTATAGTATGCAATGTCCCCAACTTCCCAAGATGTTTGGTAATTTATTTAGAGCTAACAATTTGTCTCTAAATGACTCTAATTATCTTTGCACAATGCTCAGCTCTCCCATCTCCATGATTAATTACTTAGAAAAATTATTAGCGATAGCTCGTAATGAACAAGTAGCTAGTATACTGTACTTAATTGACCAATATTATCTACAGACTAGTTCAGGGGTGGGCAAATGCAGCACTCAGTGCTATTTTGGCACTCAAAACGGCACCACTGCCCACCCGGGAAATGGTGCTTTATTTTCTTCCAAAGAAAATTAAAAAATTTTAGCCATGACTGCTCTATAAATTAAAAGGATAATATAGAAGTGCATGGTCAACTAATTGAAGAACAGTATATTTGTAATGAATGACCTTGATACTTTGATAGTAAATTTTATCTCTTAATAAGAAATTTTTGTTTATTGTTACAATAGTGCCGGTGTTTAATTTATTTACCTCTGTCTCTTTTTATCTAGATCAGTTAAATTTATATCTTTCATACGCTTGTCTTGGGATATTCAAACACTGTGGTAAATATTTATGCAATCATTTTTAATTCCCATTTTTAATAAGTTAGGTAAGTAATTTATCCTGTGAATTTATGAGTTACTTATGCAAGATAGCTTATTTTTGTTTTTATTGTGATATTTTCACATGAAGAAAATTTCTTTATATATCATTTATTAATTCTTTTTAATGCAAATGATAAATCTACAACCAATATTTATGCGCAAAATATGTACCGTTGTACATGTTCGTACTTCAATTAAATATACCACCTCATTGTATAAATACTCAGTATCCCAGAAATTTAGAAAACGAAAAGAAAATTGGAACTGAGATTCCATCTTTCGGCACTGAATAACACAATGTGTGCCCACCCCTGGACTAGTTTATAAGCAGCAATCACAAACACATAAAATAAATATACATAATTACAATTTACAAACTCATCCACACTGCGACTGCAGCTTGTTTTATAGTTTAGCGGCTTTATCCCTAACTTTGGCTCCAAAATGTTGGCAAACATTTTGTAATTTCAATTGGTATTTTGTCAGTCTGATAAGATTCAAAGAATGTCTTCAAGGATTAAGATTTTTTTAAAGAAATTGAGATTTCGGCGCAGCAAAATAACATGGGAACATAGGCATTAAATAGGACTTGGGGACAAGGTTAATCCACAAATCCTCTATGTTTCGAAGTGTGTCAGGAAAGTTGCCACTTTGGTGATGAAATGAAATATAGAACTTCCTAGTGAAGATTTTACATTTGAAAACATCCTTATGCATCATGTCTGATGGATGTGAATCACTTGAGACTAACCATGAGTGATTTACTTGTTATTTACAGGTTCCTTTATTTATTTCACCCCTCTAAAGTCCCCAGTATTATACTGGAGCAGTATACTGGCGAATTTGTTCATACCTAGTACCAACTTTGAAACATGGCAAATCCTGCTTGGTTTACTTTTCGAACTGTGTATTTTGTAACATATTTCATCTAGGTAGCAGGTACCTAGTTTATACAGCGACTGTTGAGGCCTTGAAATTGGTCTCCTGAAGTATTCAGCAACAATTTTATAATTAATTCCTATGTTTACATGTGTTTAGTGGGTGTAGGTCATAAGCCCCCCCCCCCCCCGGTCACGAGCCCACCCCCCCCTGTTTTTAAATCCTTATTTACCTATATTATTGAATCCTTATTGACACTTTTGTAGTTCATTACTGATTAGACATAAAATATATGTATATCGGGGGGCGTGCCGCCCCCCGAACCCCCCTGCCAGGTCATTAAACATTCGTAAAGTGTGCAGTACAAAAAACTACATTAGCAACTATCAGTTATTTCTATCTAAGTAGTTCTTCATTTGTTTAACTAGGTGAATAAGGATTAAAAACACAGGAAGAGGGGGGGGGGGGGCTTATGACCTAGGGGGGCTCATGACCGGGGAGGACTCTTGACCGTACCCCGTGTTTAGTGTACCACCTGAAATAATCCCTATGATGATGCTGTCATGTTAATTCTGGCTTGAAATTATCCAAAATGAGACAATATTGGCTTGTTGTGAAAATTTGGAAATAAAATGTAGGCTCAAAATTTGGTTACTGTCTGGCGCCTGTCACACTCTGAAACATGGCACTACCACTTCCACCACTACAATTCAATGAATTCATTCCAACAAAGGTAGGTAGCAACACTCATAATCCAAAGATAACTATTCAATATAACAAGTGCCATGTTTCAGGGGCTGGAAAATTGTAAGCCAATTTTTGAGCCAAAATGTCACAAAAATTCTGAGCCAAGCCAATTTGACTCATTTTTTGAATATTTCAAGCCTAAATTAACATGGGAAAATAGGAATTAATTCAAAATGTAAAGCCAATTAGACATATCTGAGATTTGACCATTTCAAATCAAAGCCAATTAATTGGCTTTAACTTACACACTCTTATACATATTTATATTACATGGTAAGTACTAGGGTCGTAAATGAACAACTATATAAACACTACTTAAGACTCATGCACTAACTATAAAATAATCACAAATATTCATTCAATATGGCCGTTTGTTTACATTACGTGACCTCACGCACCGAGTTTTCAGTGCACGTACCTGCTATTTTTTTGAGGTGTTGAAATCTGAGGGCGCCCAAGATTTCGGGCGTCGAAATCGTTTTCCATTTGCACCCCAGACATTTGGGGTACAAATGGAAACGGTTTTCTCGCGCCCTGACGCACTCAGTGCGTGCCCAGACGCACTCAGTGCGTTCCCTGACGCCCTCAGTGCGTGCACGATAGAATTTGAGGTGCAAATGGAAAACTGATCAGGGAGCATTCGCTCACGGCTCAGTGACGTTTGAGAAACGAAGAAGAAGAGTGTACGCATCTAGTACGTGCTCCACCAAACGCTTATATAAGTCATTAAGATTGCAACTGCTGCCTAAATATTCATCAATTAATCTTCTTACATCAGTTAAATGTCCAAAGATGAGAAAATGTTTGAGCAAAATGATCAGATACCTAAAGTATTTTGAAGAATAATGTGTAAGTTAACATCAGATGTGCTAACGAGAACCGTTACTCAACTTACTCAGTAAGGTCTGAGATCGACACATACGCGTGCACTCACCCTCGTGTCTAAAACAACACTGAGAAGATAACACGATTGTCACGGCTCGAAACGGCTATGTTAAGCCCCGTCCAGACTGTCAAATTAATTTAGAGAAGTGACAAACTTATCGTCAGTTTTCAAGGAGTGTCCACACGGTCAAATTTTCTCGCCAAAAGTTTGAGGTTCACTGGCGTCAGTTTCGTCAAAATTAATGTTATGTATCGTGAAAATAAAAAATATATAACTTGGTATGTATATTTTTTAAATTTAGAACAGTAAGAAACCAGAAAAAATAATTTGTTTTTAATGACAAAATATAGTCTTGAAAAGGATAATCAAAAATAGATCATAGAAAACAATTCACAACGTAGCAGCCTACCTATAATTTGGATCTAATACATTCTAATACAACCAAGTATCAAAGAGTCAGTTGTCAGCCATTGTAACTAAATATATACTAAATTTGAAAAAAATTAGGTTTTTGTAGGTGTACCTAGCTGTAATAAACTTAAATGACGCGCAAATAAAACAATATTATTACCGGAAAGTCAGTGTATACTTCAAACTTTAACGTCAGCAAATAGTTTGACAAACTTTTTGATGACGATATCCAACATGTTGGAATAAAAAAACTGATGAAAAGTTTGACGGTTTGCTGACGCTAGGAAGTCATAGTCATTAAATTTGTGACTTCTCTGAAAAATTTGACCGTCTGGACGGGGCTTTAGCCGCCTGGCTGCAATTGCCCACAAATTATTATTCAGTCTTATCAATTCTTTACTACTATACCCCCAAATGTTGGGTACGGGATGAACTTAGTTTAATTAGAATTGTGACAATATGCCTTTGAAATCTAGATCATGTAAATATTATCGACTGATTGAATTTTTGTATAATATTCTAAAGATATATAAAACGCATATTGTCACAACTCTTGTAATTAACTTATCAAATTATTTTAGGGGAGTAGCCCAGTTGTGTGTTATTATTTTTCAAGTGGATGATGCGTGACGTCAGCAATCTTGAACCAATCAGCGACTCCCAGAGTCACATGATTGTGAAAAGTTTAAGCAAACCAAGGGTACTTCTAGAAACAAACAATAGCGATACTCGTGATAGGAAGGTTATTAAATGATTGAAAATAGTAAGAAGACAGCAGAAAACAGTTTTAATGTTTTTTTTACAAATTCAGGAGACATGATTACAAAGAAAGGATAAAATTGGTTGTAATCAGCAACTCTCTAATATGGAGACAATTTCTCTAGAATCAAGATGACAATTCATCTATATTTTAACTCCATTCAAAACTAAGTGAGGTCTCTCAACTTAGTTTTATTAGTAGTAATTATTAGGGTTGCGACAATATGCTTTTAAAATCATAAATCCTGAAAATATTAAAGACTGATTGAAATATCGTATGATGATAGTCTTAAGATCTATGAATTAAAACACATATTGTCTCAACCCTAGTAAATATCTTATCAAATTATTTTATCAATTGAATTATACTTCATAAAGTTGTAAATAAATTAAATATATATTAATTTAGTTAAATTACAAATACTACATAGTAACCAGTAGTAAATTTTCCCGCTCATGACGTCATGCACCACCGGTCTCTTCTGCAACGCTATTGGTCAGTGTAAAAAAGATGTCTCCCATATGAGATTGGTCTACACTCTACTCCCCTAATCTTTATACTGTGCTATAATACCAGGTTTGGTGCTGTGTTGTGTCAGAATTGGGGTACGGTCAAGAGCCCCGCCCCCTCCCCTCTCTGATTTCTTATTCCTTATTTACGTAGTTAAACAAATAAAGAACTACTTAGATAGAAATAACTGAGAGTTGTTAATGTAGTTTGTTGTACTGCACACTTCATGGTTGTTTAATGACCTGGCAGGGGGGTTCGGGGGAATATACATATGTTTAATCAGTAATGAACTACAAAAGTGTCAATAAGGATTAAATAATATAGGTAAATAAGGATCAAAAAACAGGGGAGGCTCGTGACATACACCCGTCAGAGTTATTTAATCACGTGGGAATCTCGTGATAGATAGTTTTTATTCTCAGGGCGTCAGGAAGTCAATGATTTTCTTAAGTTAAGTAGCATCCAATATCTGTGATATCTTTATTGACTTCATAGTGTTTACACTTATCTATGGCCACAAAATCGGTATGCCAACTTAATTTTAAACTAAAAATTAGTGTTTTAACTTTAAATTCCACACAAATCGATGTGTAAACTTAGCTTTCAACACAAATCATTGTGTCGAGTCAACTTTTAACACAAATGTCAACTTAACTTTACAAATTGGTGTGTCGACTTAACACGTCTCGCTGTATCAGCTGTGTCTCACTTTACTCTGCAGATTGCACTTGATTAAATATTTGAAAAGTTAACTTCCTATTTTAATATTTGATCAGAAAATGTTGGCCAGACCTCACGGTAAATTCTTGAAGCCTACAGACCTATCTCAATCGAACCGCACGGTCGTACTGGGGATTTTTCTGTTCCCCTCTTGTGCTAGAATCTCTTGTTTCTCTACCTGTGATACTTATGTGTGTGAAGGAAATTTATTCCCTTATATCACTTATTTAATTTGTAAAGGAAGTCTTTCCACTGATTACACTGTACAGTGCACACGTGCTAAGCACTAAGTCACTATACCAAACTGATATCACGAAATCTCTTTTCCTCCCGTCAAAATCAAACAATCGCCAAATTGGTTTTAAATCTATTCAGAATATTTAATTATGTAAATTGTAATATTTGAATGCTCGTTTATTTTTAGAATGTTGATTTAAAAAGTATATAATAAAATTAGCGACACCTAGTGAAAGAATTTGCACTCATTAGTATGTACGTGAGTATGTTTGTTGTTTTCATATTTATTTATGTCTGCAGTAATCAACCTTTGTTTGCGTCAAAATGGTAAAAAGATTCAAGACAAGAAGTCATAGTTTCAAAAAATATACCCATCTCTTCATTTAAGCTAGAATCTCGATAGAAACTTTTCTCAGTTGGTTTGTTTACAAGATGGCGACACTGATCGTGGCGCCATCTACCGTAAACATCTAGTCAAAAAATTAATTATATATAAAATGATATATTTTCATAAGATTTTATTGAACATCGCAATTTAACACGATATACTTTATTCTTCTTACTAAACAATCGTTTGACATTAAAATTGTTAAAACAAAAAAGGACTGTACTGCCCCTTTAAGTTTGACGTCAATTATGTTGGGAATGGCATCAGAAATTTAACCGCGTTGGGCACCAAGTTTATTCTCTAAAGTTAAAGTCTAAGGGTGCGTTCACACTACAAGCGTAGCGGCGCGGCGCGCTCGAAAAATTAATGTATATTTGACGCTAGCGGTGCTGCTTGCGTCAAATATACATTAATTTTTCGAGCACGCCACGCCGCTCCGCTTCTAGTGTGAACACACCCTAAGCAAACACAGGCTGGCATACGGATAGAACCGATACGGGGTTTTAGATCTGGTTTCTAAAGGTGGAGTTCCAATGCGGCGGCTAGAGCCACGTGTTTCGAGCCGCTCGGCTCTCGTTTTGGACTGCTATCCGATATATCCCACGTACCCCTTTCCAATGGAGCGACAACAGCCGTACGGCCGAAGTGGTTCTAGGCTAGGGGCTCAAGCAACTACGACTAGAGTCGACCCAGTAGCAGTCCATCCACTGCGGCTAGTAGTAATTTTTACAGCTCCCTTTAATATTTGGAGGGTAAATAAGTGAAGCGAGATAACATACAAAGTTTGCTGTTAATTTAGATATCTTTGGTCCTATTTCCAGTCAATATTAATAAATTAATTAATATTAATAAATTAATTTTATTAATAAACTAATTAATATTAATAAAATTATTAATATTAATAAAATTGTTAATATTAATAAATTTATTATTATTACAAATAAATTACTTGATGCTAATAAAATAATTAGCAATTGAAAAAAAATGAAATTAAAGTGTCGGTTGTAAAGCTGCTCCACCTTGTCTTATTCCAATGCGGCGACTGAAGCAGCTAGAGACGAGCCGCCCGGCTCTCCTTTTGGACTGCTATCAAATATATCCCATGTACCCTTTCCCAATGGAGGTTCTACAGCCGTACGGCCGAAGCGGCTCTAGGCCAGTGGCTCGATCCGGTACGACTGGACTTGCTCTTGGAGCAGTCCAGCCGCTGCGACTAGTAGTAATCGTTCAGTGACACTTTGATCTTATAGAAGTTTTCACTAGGAATATTCGTTCTTCGCTTGTTCATTGCATGATTAAGACCCGCTTCACACTTGCATTTTTATCAGCGCGGAGAAAAAGGTCTTCTTAAAAAGTGTTCACACTTGCGTTTTTTCATCGCTGAAGTAAAATTGTATGTGATTTTTGTGAAATGCATGTGTGAAGCGGGCCTTAACCATACCATGAACAAGCGAAGAAGGAATAATCAGAGTGAAAATTTCAGTGAGATCAAAATGTCACTGATTTTGTTCAATTTACAAATAGTTTCCAAGAAAGAAGTGTAAGCACTCTGTATTACAATGTATACCATTATAATTTTTTTCCTTTTATTCACTGCCGTTCAGTAAGTAAAATCACTGAGTTAGCTCTAAGAATAACCTTCGCGCAATGACAAAAATAATCACCCTCACTCGTTTACCTGTTCTGAAACTATGTCCATCAGTTCAAAAATGTTTTTACCTGTTAGTATTACAATAAGAGGCGGGAAAAACAGACCACGATACAGTTTTTTCGTTCATTGGTTAACGATTTACAAGTATTTGAAAAAGCGGAAATATTTTTGTGGCCCATACTGTATATACTAATGCACAGTGTATTTTTGTCTGTTGGTTGTAAGAAAAATGTCACGCCTTCACATTTGAAAAAAAATGTACATAAAAAACATTATTTACATGAAAAATTTATTCACATAAATTTATTTACATGATAAATTTGTTCAAATATATTTTTTAAATAGGTATATATTTTTCATTTATATTTAATTTTTCATTTTACTATTGATAACCCATTAGTTTTGATGGGAAATACACTAGGCTGTTGTCATCTATCTATCACACTCCTATTTTCCCGTTTAAAATACCGGGTTTTCAATAGTATAATATTGGTGTAGCTTAATTCCGATAGAAGTGTACTTTTCCATTTAATTAAAAAATCATATCAATATAATCCCGTGTGTATCAGGTTACATTTTTCTTATGTTAAAAATGATAAATTATTATCAAATACTAGTGTACTTCTCATTAAAATTAATGGGTTATCAATAGTAAAAGAAAAAAAATTAGAAAGTTGATGTGAAAAAAATTTATGTTGAGAAAATTGGTTAAAAATTTTATTTAGACAAAAAATATGTAACAATAATGTGAAAATTTGAGTCAAAAAATGTAAGTCAAAAAAATTTGAGCGTGACATATATTTCTTGCAACCAACCAACATGCAAAAACACACTGTGTATTAGTTTATAGAGTTATTTCTTATGTGTGGAACTGTCCGATATTTCGTAACTCACCCTATTTATTTCGGATAATGAATAAATTATTATTCACTTACCTCAAAATATTTGAGTAAGTAGTATTTGTAATACAGCTTTGAGCTTCCCATAAACAATATATAAATTTCCTATCATTCATCTTTAAATTCCTATCAAATATATAAACACAAGACGAAAATTATCAGAAAAGAATATTCGTTTTCAATTTAGGTATTTTAATTAATTCTAGAGCAAAAATGATAACCAAAGCAGTGTCATGTTGGCCAGAGTCATGGAAGTGGCCAGAGTGCTAGTCTTTGTCATTTTCTATTGCTTAATTACTTTATTAATGTATTTCACTCAATACCTAGCTAGGAAAATTGTTTTAACACTGTAGGTATAGCTTCAAGTAATTTTGATCATAGTTTGTACCATCATTGTTTGTACCCACAATCACATGCATTAAGTTTTATTAATAATATTTCTGGCAGCTCTTTGCATTTATGTCTTCTAAGTTTTCGCTCTCGTAAATATACATTAGTCTTCCCTTGAAAAGATATTTCATAGAAAACGCCTACTTATCTCCCAGCTCATAGAAAATTGTACCTATTCGCTGGTAGACTGATATATTTATGATGCACCTGAATATTAACTAATCAGCGGAACTTGATATTGAGTTTTGTGTATTTTAATTGTATTTAGTAATGATTCAAAAACTAAATATATTAACAAAGAATCTTCTTAGTTTTCTCCCTCTATGAGATATAAAAGGAGGTCCTCACGTGCTTCTGCCATCATATGAACAGTGAAATTGACGCTTGTAGAGCGGCTACAGCCGTAGCATTAGAAATCATATCAGTGGCTAGAACCACGCGTCAGCAGCCGTATGGCTCGAGCAGTGTGGCTCTTGCCGCTTCAGCCGCCGCATTGGAATCCCACCTTTAAATAATCAATTGTAGAGCGGCTACAATCGTAGCATTGGAAAGCATATCAGCGGCTAGAGCGACGCGTCTGCAGCCGTACGGCTCGAGCCGCTTTTATTAAGTATCTACTGATTATTGATTTGTTTTCCTTGTAGTGAATTTTATCTGAATTAAATAATCTATTAACATTTTTTATCCATTGAGTCACTTTAAACCGTCAAAAGATTTTAAAACACTTGGTGTTCGTTTTTTTTATCAAATTAAAAAAGACTATTTTTTCTTCTAATTAATTCGTAAGACTCTGAAAATAAACCCCATTCCATTTTTGAATAAATAACCCCTGATTAGTCAACCAACCTACTTGCTTCATGCCATACATATAAACAATAAGATAACTCGATCTTCAGGAATATTTCCTGATCAAATTTTGAATTATCTATTAAACCCTGATATATCTTTACAATAACTTATAATCATCATGGAGAAGAAACAGGAATGTGAACTTTCATTAGTTGCCACGATATAGAAAAATATGAACCAAAGAACACATCCACTATTCTGTTCCTGAATAACCTAAGGATAAATATTCTGTTCAGTCTTTCAAGAGAACTGTAAAATGTAAATTCTTTGATACTTTGTAAATTTCCCAGCGTAATATATTGTCTGCTTTTTCCTTTTTCTTTCAATCTTTTTTATTTTGAAGCATTGAAGATTCAGGCTTTTTGAGTCCGTATATCACTTATTGATTATTCATACTATTGAAATTTAAAGCCCCGAGTAGCCTGGGCCTTTGTGTAGGATTGAAGTGAAAATATATGCGCTAAAAAACTTTGGATTTACATTATCCGACCGCAACACCTGGAACGAACACCTTAGCGGTATCATTGAGTCTTTCTATTGTCTGGAACCATTGTGTCATTATGAAATATGTAGTTATTTAATTACTTGGAATGTACACCATTGTGTTATTATGTAGTTATTTTATTACTTGGAATGTACACCATTGTGTTATGTAGTTATTTTATTACTCGGAATGTACACCATTGTGTTACTATGTAGTTATTTTATTACTTGGAATGTACATCGTTGTGTTATGTAGTTATTTTATTACTTGGAATGTACACCATTGTGTTACTATGTAGTTATTTTATTACTTGGAATGTACACCGTTGTGATTTTGGTGACCGGGCCCCCAGGGGCTCTATCCTGAAGCTGTCTATGGTTAATGGAAGAGAAGGGGGGTGGCATCCTTGGGCCCCGAACTGTTGTAATTTGGATTGTCTTTTTTCATTTTAACCATGTTTATCATTTTTTTTAACGCTACTTGCAGTTTTAGAGGATAGCGCTAGGGTTATGCTCTTCAACTACGAGGTCTTAGATTTTGTGTTATGTAGGCTTCATTTACTATCACCTCTTCATTTTCCTCTTCCATCCGTGAGTGCAGCCACCGGTGCTTGAGTCCCGTTTCGTCACATTCCTTGGTAAGTAACTGCATTCATGGAGTAGCTTTTCTGCATCCATGAGCATTTTCACCGACGGTGGTAGTAAGTGACTTTGTTCATGGAGCCACTTTCCTATCTGACTGCTTCTTCTAGTCCCTTGTATTTAATTTCCTTTTGACGTCAGTGATATGGTTTTTGGTTCCAAAGCAGACGTTAAACCCCTACTAAATTATTATTATTGGTGACCGGACGTTTCGTTTACGGACGATTTGTTACCAAGCCGTTTCGTTAGTGGGACGATTCGTTATTTCATTATTTTTTTTAATTTGTAAGGGGTTGCAGACTACTATTTATACCAATAACATACATTTAAGAATTAATACTACTTTAAATTATACGGTTTAACATACATTTTATTGTTCTGCTAAGTATCTGGTTATGTATTGATTATAATCAGAGGTATTAAAATTAACAATCATAACTTAATATCTTTGATTAGAAAAGTTGTAATTGAAAATTTTATGGATAACAGATATAGAAGTTAAATAACAAGAATTATTCTACTTTACTTTTTCCTCATAAGATCGAAAATGTGGTTCAGTTCGAGAACTCACTTGCTCTACACTGCCAACATTGGGAAAATCTTTTGTTTTTGATATATTCTAAAATGTTTTAACTTTATGGTAAAAATTCAATTACCAGATGTTACCCAATGAAAATAACATAACCTTCGGCATATTTGCGAAGATAATAAATATTTTCGATCAACAAAGAAAAAATTCTATATCTTAACATTTTCACTATCTTTTATATTTTAATTCTCATAGTATTTTTTTCTAATAAAAAAATATAGGGTGAAAAAATTTAATAAATATTTAAATATATATTTATATTGAATTGGATTTGTACAATCTGTAGTATAAAACTCATTTCATTTTTTTTTAAAGCTCTCGTCTGGAAACGTCCTAGTAACGAATCGTTGGTTAATGAAACGTCTATTAACCAAAAACATCCTATCACCGTGATATTATGTAGTTATTTTATTTCTTGGAACGTTCACCATTGTAATATTATGTAGGACTTTTTACTTCAATAGTACCATTGTGTTATTCTGTAGTCATTTTATTACCTAAACGAATATCATTGTGTTACAATATAGAGTCGTTTAATTAGTTCCCCCCCCCCCTGGTCACGAGTCCCCTGTTTTTAAATCCTTATTTACCTATATTATTTAATCCTTTAATCCTCATTACTGATTAGACATAAAATATATGTATATAGGGGGGGGGGGGCGTGCCGCCCCCCGAACCCCCCTGCCAGGTCATTAGACAAACATGAAGTGTGCAGTACAAGAAACTAGCGGATACAACAGACTACATTAGCAACTCTCAGTTATTTCTATCTAAGTAGTTCTTCATTTGTTTAACTAGGTAAATAAGGATTAAAAAAAACAGGGAAGGGGGGCTCGTGACCGGGGGGGGGGGGGGGGTCTCTTGACCGTTGCCCGAACTGCATAGGATAATTTTGCAAAAAATGAAATAGGCAATTTTACATAATTTTGAACCCAACTTTATAGGTTGTTCAAATATCATAATATTAGAAGTGTGAATTTAACTGACGAGAGTAACGTTTCGGAATTGGCTCTGTAATTTTTACTACTCTTGAATTAATTGATATTGAGTCAATTCTAAAGCGTTTCTGTTCATTATATCACAATTATTTCGATACAAGATTTCAATTTCATTATTATAAAGCAAGATATTTAAATTTAGCATAATGAAATAATTCGTTAGAATAGAGGGTTATTATATACTCTATCTACAATGTATATACAAATATCCATTGTTATTTCGACATTCCTGAATTCCATCCTTTGAAAATTGAAATTTTATTCCTACCATTCTGAAAATTTATTTTCTCGGAATTTGCGAGATGTTTCGCATTCCAGGTTTTTGGAATGCCCTAATGATTTGAACGAACGTTCCAATGTTGGAAAAATTACGAAAAAAGAGACGAATGAGAAACTGCTTTGAAAAAAAAAACATTGATATGAGATGGATATTAATTTTATTTAGAGAAGTTAAATTAATTATAATACATTCATGCATTACCTACCCAACAATATAGTAGTTTAGAAACATGCATTTATTTATGATTCTACGGGAAAAGGACTTTTCCCTGCCGATATTATCCCAGTTGGATTTTTCCTCGACAATTTTTTTTAATTAAAACACTGAAAAATAATTCAATAATGATAATTAGGCACGAAATTGTATGTCGAAGTCTGCCTCACTTTTTATTTAATACTATTTTTGGATGGGAAAACACTAAATGACTGGAAATAGGTCACTACCAACTCCTTAGTTTTCATTGGAGAGTTTTAGAGAAAATGGCATGCTAAAACATTTTCTTCACAAACCTGACTACATGAACAGTCTTGATTTGTAAGTTTTTAAGGTATTATTAAACATGGATAATAGAAAATTATTCATTTATTGTATGTTAATTGTCAAATTAATAAAAACAATTCATTTCTTTTATGTTTTAAATTCAATATTTTTCCAATAAAGACAAGAAGAATAAAGTCTTTACAGAAAAGGAAATTCCTTTTGAAGCTTACGACTGAGATCGTGAGGAGGAATTGAGAATACCCGGAAGGAGTTTACTAGACTGCCCTAAAACTCCCCAATCGCAGCTGAAAGGTGCTAATGGCATTCCCGCTCTGGATCAATAGAGCCATTCGCTATTGGAACCAGTCAGACTCCCTAGGATCGTTCGTACTGCCGTACGCTACTGTGGTCTCTATAGCAATTGGCTAAAATATATAAGCATCACCAAAGACTGAGTATTTCTTCAGCGGCCCCAGTGACTGATCCGACCACACACGGAATCATTGAGGTGTGTCTCGGCGAAAATTTCGACACATGTGCATTGTGCAATCCCAAATTAGAGTCTTTCCATCTATGTAAGGGAACACAGTTATACGAACTGGGTGCTTACCATCCTCCCTGCCAAACCCAGAAGGCTCAAGCACTGAGGGGAGTCCTTCACTATGCAAAGCCCTTTTTACAACATCATAAATTGCCGCATTTCTTGGTTGACGCCCATAACTGTATCTATAAGACAGGTCATGAAGTCCTCTGACATCCATCCAACTATCATATCGGCAATAAATAGTTTCTCAAACTCTGGTACCCACTCTTAGAACAATGGCTACAATCAGGACCTCTGGATCAAGCTGTGTATCTTACGACGGTATGGGAATAGCATTCAACCACACACCAGTTTCCTTGAGAGATGCATATAACAGTTGTGCACTCGCTACCTGATCATCTCTAGCCATCAGACACTCCATTTATAAATGAACACGTTGTGTATCTCTTCTTTTGACTGGACTCATGGACTGTTACTGGGAGTTCAGCCTGTAAACCCCTCCTCCATGTCCCAACTGCATCCGTAAGTTCTCCTTTATCAACTACATTAATATTACAAAAAATAGTTACAACCAAATCACTAACAGAATACATTGAAGACACAAAATCAGCTAAGGCAATGTCTCCAGCTCTCATACAACCTAGTCCACCAAAGTCAACCGGATGAGTTGCACGAACCCAAGAAGTCGCTGATCTCTCTTCTCTCTAAGTCTACATTGATCACACTGGCAACGGCAGATCTAAGTGATTCATTAAAACAGCTAACTTGATAAGCTCGACTACCTGCTTGTAAGCTGGATAAGCCAAGCCGGCATAATATATTGCAGTTTCCGAATACAGAAAATATTTCTCAACATCAAGAAGCATGATATAATAACTTAACAGGTATGCTCGGTAGAAAACCAAAATAACACATGCTCTGCGCGTCGTGGTTGTGACGTCACGTAGATCCTTCAGAGTTTGTTTACTTTGTAGCACGCTTCTGTATTCGTACCTGCCTGTCAAAGTGATACTTGAATAATCTTACATAAATTAGTTAAATAATTACCTAATAATGCCAATAGTCTGTGCAATGTTTGGGAGTTTTGAAGTTGCTGTTCATAATGTAATTGAACTACTTAGGTTCCCAAAAAATACACAGTTGAGAAGTGATTGGGAACATAACTGTAGAAGAAGTGGCAATTTTAATCTTAAGTGATTAAGTACCTACCTCTCAATAGGTAGCTACAATGTAGGTAGGTCACAAGGTACCTACCTCTTAATAGGTAGCTACACTCTGTGAGTACCTATCTCTCAATAGGTACAATAGGGGGTACTGTCAAGAGCCCCTCCATTGAAAAAATAAACACTGGTTTAGTTTTTCCACTTTTCATTTTATACATTTTTTAATATTTACTAAATTAATTTGAAAGTGTTGCTGGACGACCAAATCCATACGGCATAGCCTGATTCGGTCCTCCAACAAAATTCTAATATCGTGCATCCAAGATTTTAATCACCAGATCAAATTAGCCTGCACCGATAATCCTTATTTTTAAATCATTAGCTACTATGAATAGAATTGCCTGATTGACAAAATTGGAAGCTGTTTCATGGAGTACAATTGTGTATTGTCGTTCACTTCCACAATCTCGATCACTACGAAGTTAGTCAATTTTTACCAAACACTTCACTGTGCATAACCATGTTTAATTCAATTTTTAATCCAACTACAATTTTAATCAATGGAGTAAAATATACCCCGGGGGTGGAGGAAGACGTGGAAGGACTGGAGGTCCAGGATGGAGGCTGCCAACGAGGAGATTGTTATAGGGTGAGCCGTATGGACGATCGGTTCGTCTAGCAACACTTTTATAAGCAATCGGATTTGAAGACTTAAAAATTAAAAACTAATTAACTAACTTATCTACACTATATATTCAGGTTTACTGAATTTAAAATGATTGAAATAAATTAAACTAAAATTAGATATAAAATCTATTTAATAAAATTAGAATGATTTGTAGAATTACTACTTTTATTTTGGTTGATTCGAGATTAGTACTTGCAAATAAAACTAATCTTGAAAACTGATTGAATAATTTTTTCTACTGATTAATTGGGTGGAACTTCGAACCAGTGATTTGTACCGAAATCTAACACTAAATTTACCCAATCTCTTTATAAATCAGATGGAGCAGTGAAGAGTGGGGGTTTGGAGATGGAGTGTCCGTGTTTCCCATCACCAGAAGAGGAGAGGATTCGGCGGCGGCACATTCTTGAGAAACATTTATTATAAAGTCCCTTGTACTTAGAATGTTAAATCCTGTCAATCACTTGAATCTTCTTCCTGTTAAAGACCTCTAGCCTCTTCTTCCCTGATCTAAATTTTAAAATGTACCTAAACTGAATTTTGATGTTACAACTAACTTGTCTTAAATTCTTCTCCTGAAATTTAATTTTTTACTGCAGGTCTGTAGGTACCAGGCAAATGTCAAAATATTATCTATTCTCTACTTTGGTAAGAATAGAAGACCATTTATCTATGGCGAAGGCGAAGATGGTATTCTGTATTAGATTATGTACAAAATTTTATATAATTAATTTACACTATCTTGTACGGGTGTAGGTCATATATACATGACATTCAAATAATTGCACTGAACGTTCTATTTTAATAATTCATTTAACACATTTCAGGATCTACGTGACGCCACACTCTTTGTAGGGTGGGTTGAGGAGCCTGCGCGTGATTATACCTGTTAAGATATTATATCTTGTAAAGATATAATAACCGAGAGAACATTAGGTCCAGATCTTCTTTCTTCCTTAAAATCTCCGCAGGAATACCAAAACCACTTAAAAGAGGATCCCAACCAAGAGCAAATTATTGCTTATGAACCATATTGATCTTAGGAATCACTGCCGGGAACATCAATTCTGTTTCAACAGATGCAGCATCTTCGAAAATAGTCAGCTCACATTTTTCGCTATTAACTTCCAATACAATGACACTCAAACCATTTGTCAAGATTGTTGCGTCCTCCAGAATTCTCTCTGGTGTATCCAACAAGGCTGCATCGTCCAGATATCAAACATTTACCTCTGACGTATCCACGCGAGCCACCTCGTCTATTCCAACCGGTCCAAAAGAGTCACCCTGCTGGATACCTGTCTCCGACTTCAGCAGTTCTTGACCAAAAACTAATGCTGAAGGTAAAGAATAAGCTTGTTATAACCACGGTACAGGAACATAATCGGGTATAGTACCTAGCAGACGACACAAAAAATATGACGTCATCACAACAACACATTCCTTGTTTGTGACCGAGTGGCTTATAATTCCTCGTATTTGCATGTTAATATCGAGAAGTTTGAAGTCATTTTATAAGGGTTTGGTACAAAAGAAAAGCGAAAATGGCGATTGAACCTCAAAGTTGAATATATAGATATAATTCAGGTGTGGTTTTATTGTTAATTTCTTTAACTTATCTATAAAAAATAGGATCTTGAAAATATGCTACCTAGGAGCGTAAAGTAGTGCTAGTTAACTGCTAAATTGTAGTTCCTATGAATATCAAATAAGGAAAAAAATAATGGAATACAATTTAACCAATGCCTAGTTAGTAATTGATCAGAAAAAAATTAAATTTAGAAGTGCTAAGTTTAAGTAGGTTTTCCCATGTTTCAAAGTGTGGTCAGAATCGCCATTTCCAGTCATCCGGTGCTCACGTCAAACTATAGATTCTATCAGCTGATTACCATACCCTATGTTACTGTATCCTGGTTATAACTTATAAGAGTCTATATATTTCCAGGACACGGTTACGAATGACAAAGAAAGATATGTCTCCTCAGACAGTTGAAATTGGAGAAGGCATTTTTGATATTCATCTTGAGAAATACCCTTCTAAGATTACAGTCACTTAAGTATCGTCTCGCTACTCTAGAGCAAAATGTGCGGCAGCTTTGCAGCCACCTATCGTCAAGAACCAACCCTAAATTCATTAAAGTAAAAATTATGTTAGTTAGAAAAATTTGAACGTTTAGTAAATAGATCTTAATCATATGTGAAATTACTTTGTCACAATCTTAAGAACAGAAAGATCAATATGGACATATACGGAAATCAAAGTTAAAAGTATGACTGTCCCAGCTAACCATATCATCTCTGTCCCGCGTGGGACAGATGGGATATTAGACGTCTGAATTCCCACTCACGTCCCACGTATTGAACGGGTGTAGGTCAAGAGCCCCCCCGGTCATGAGCCCCCCTAGGTCATAAGCCCCCCCGGTCATGAGCCCCCCTAGGTCATAAGCCCCTCACGTCACGAGCCCCCCTGTTTTTAAATCCTTATTTACCTATATTATTTAATCCTTATTGACACTTTTGTAGTTCATTACTGATTAGACATAAAATATATGTATATAGGGGGGCGTGCCGCCCCCCGAACCCCCCTGCCAGGTCATTAAACAATCATGAAGTGTGCAGTACAACAATCTAGCGGATACAACAAACTACATTAGCAACTCTCAGTTATTTCTATCTTAGTAGTTCTTCATTTGTTTAACTAGGTAAATAAGGATTAAAAAAACATGGAGGGGGGCTCGTGACCGGGGGGGGGGGCTTATGACCTAGGGGGGCTCATGACCGAGGGGGCTCTTGACCGTACCCCGTATTGAACAAGCGGGATGTCATACGCTTGCCCCTCGAGAAACATCCCACGTCTAATCTACGCGGGATATCCCTCTCTGTTGCACGCAGGAAATCCCTCTGTCCCACGCGAGATGTCCCTCTCTGTCCCACGTGAGATATCAAACGACTTATAAATATGCCATATTTCAGTTGTAGGTAACTAGGTAGGTATTATTAAACACCATTAGGTAACATGGTAACTTTCCTTATAGTGAACATTCGTAGGTAACTAGGTATTGATGAACATTAGTAGGTAAATAGGCTATTAATGAACATTAGTAGGTAACTATGTTGGTATTGATAAACAATTTTAGGTAACTAGATAGCTACTGATAAACAGTTGAGGGTAACTAGGTATGTATTGTTGAACACTAGAAGGGGTTGATATTGATAAATAAACTGGTTGGTATTGATAAACACCATTAGGTACTTGGTAGGTAATTGATACAGTTGTAGGTAACTAGGTAGCTATTGATGAATATTATAGGTAGGTATCAAGGACTACTCGTCCTTGGTAGGTATTGATAAACACAAGTAAGTAACTAGCTGGGAATTGATGAATACTAGTTGGTAAATGATAAACCCATTAGGGTTTATGAATGAATACTAGTTGGTAAATGATTGATAAACCCATTAGGTTTATCAATATTGATAAACACTAGTTGGTAATTAGATAGGTTTATATCGAAACCACTGTTTGGTAACTTGGTACTATAAGGAAGTTATAGTACTGGAACTATAACAACGTCTCTCAGCTACATTATCGGTCCACTGCTATATACGTAGTAGTGACAATACGAGTGACTTGTTATCGTGACGTCATTAAGATAACTGACTATAATCGAAAATTAGGGCTCAAGTAGTTTTTATAACCTGAATGCACCATTACCATATTAGCAATAAATAAACATTTTTTCATAATTTAACACTTCGATTGTCCTAAATTTAATTTAGAGTGTTGCTGTGATGAAGTCACGTACACTAACCGTCTCGATTGTCACTACTATATTCTATATACTGTGAGTCCGTGAATATGCATGTATTAGTAGTGGACTGGACTACAGACACGTATAAACAAAATGTTAGCCGTCTGCTTGGTATGTATTGATAAACGCTAGTAGGTAAATAGGTTGGTATTGATGAACACTATAGTAGGTAACAAGGTAGGTTATTATTAGATATGAGTATATAATACTAATTATTTTTTATTAGGTAGTTTAATTATTCTTAAATTAAATGATTAAAATATTATTGAATATTAATAATGTTAACACCAGTGGTTAAATATTTGAATAAATGTTCAGTTGCAATGATTAAGATAAACGTGCAGTAATTGACAACTCATAATTAGGTACGCGTAAATAAATGCCTTATTTGAAAAACTGAGTAATACAACTTGTATGGTATTATTATTGTAACAGCAATAATAATACCGCTGACTTTAGAAGGTTGTAACTCTTACTAATGCCGACCATACACTATGATGTCCACCTGACACGTACGCAATACTACACATGTATATTCGCGCCTGTCATGTGCACCTGCTAGTGAGTGGCGGGGAAAACTAGCATTTCAGTTGACCTGCCAACTGATGATAATTTGAATAGTTCTACATGACAGGTGAGTAAAACTGTTTGTGAGTGGCGGTTTCATCTGAACATGTCTCGGTTATTAACAACTAGTGTACTTCCCCGTTGAAATAACGAGGTTTCAATAATAAAAAAAGTACTATATTTCCAAAAAATTAATAAAAATATAGCTATTAAAAAAAATGAATTAAAAATGTTTTTGAAAAAATGCGTATACATAAAAAAATGTATAAAAAAATATAAATAATATATTAAATAAATACATACCTATAAAATATATTGGGGGAATATATATAAATAAAAAGAAAATGAAAAATTACAATAAAAATATACATAAATCTATATTTAAAAATATGTATACATATACGTATATAAAATATGAAGAATCCATGGCAAACTGACAAACTTGACAGGTACGCATGAACAGTGTGTGTGCTCCTCAGGTAACAGGTGCACCTGCCAGTCGTACCTATTCACGCGCAACTGTCAGGTGTACATGCTAGTGTATGGCAAGGACAAACATGCAGTGAATGACAGTTCAAGATTAGCAATGCTTAATAAAACGCCCTATGTGAATATCAAGTAATACGCCTAATTAGCTGATTTAATTTCATTAGCATTGCTAAGAATTTACCAATGTCTTTTAATAATTAAACTCTCTAGTGAATTTTAGCTTTGCTTCGTCAAAAGAAATAATAATTTTGTTAATTGCCTAAAATACCTTTTTAAGAAGCCAACTTTCCGACAAAGGATAAATGTTTTGAACACTAGCATTGCACAGAAGTTAACAATGCCTTTTAAAAATAACATTTTGAGACGTGGCTAATTGCATTAATTACCTTCTTAACATGGGAACCTCCAACTATTGGGATTCCCAATAATCGATCTATTTGATGCGATGGTAGCGTCAGCTTAAGACTTCCTTAGATTTCACTTTTATATCGCTATCATTTTTTTATGTGTATCTTGTCGGAAACGAGAGTGTCTTCTTTCCCTTTCCTTGCCATAATCTAACTAACCTAGAACCAAAACTCAACACCAACACCATATATCTATTGGGAAAAGAACCGAATGAATAAAGTTCATTCAGTCATCGGAAAATGTCTATTTTAACATAGGTAAGTCTTCTATTAACACTAGTAAGTAACAATGAAGGTAACTAGGTAGGTATTGATGATAAAGGTGGGTAACAAGGTAGGCATTAAAATAATACTAGTAGGTATATAGGTAAGGCAATCATAAACAATAGTAGGTAACTAGGCAGTTATTTATGAAAACTTGTAGGTAACACGGTAAGTATTGATAAATAGTAGTAGGTAACTAGGAATGTATTGATAAACAATAGTAGATAACTAGGTATATATTGATAAACACGTAGACCGACAGTTGGGCCCTGGACAATTGAGCCCCGAGACAATTATATTATTTACTCATTTTTGCAGAGTTAACTGTATTAACTTAATTAAAGACCCTTGCTAATGTAATAACTAGGTTTGTGACATTATGTTTTTATTTAAAAATAGAGTCTTGAGCATATTTAAAATAAAGAATATTCCTTACAAGGAAAAAAAAAATATTTTTAAATAGAACATATTCTTTTCATGAATAAATACCATTATTCTTTTAAACTACAATAATTTTCTGTTCCGAGATAGGTCATGTAAACAACAAATTTCCTATCAGTATCTCTATTTAGTGAACTCCTGCGTTAGGATGTAGCCAATAGAAAATAAGAATGTAGCTATTTTAGATAAACAATAGAAAGTAAGGATGTAGGTATTTTTGACATGCCAAAATTATTGGAGCGTGCAAATTGAATTGAAGTTAATGTGAATTATTTGAATGCTGTTGAGTGTTCAATATTGAAGAGGTTTATCAATGTATTCTCATAATCTCATTTTATCCAAACAACTGTTCAATGTAACGTATAACCTTTAAAATTTATTTATTTTCTACCAAATATTTGTCTTCGTCAGACAATGTACACTACACATTGTATCCACATTACATGATTCAAAATAATACGACTTGTTTAAATACTTCAAATATTTCATTACATTGAAACATGAGATTAGCATCCAAATGTGATTAAAGGTGCTTGCTTATATATTACCTTATCAAGAATATGAATCGAATTAAAAAATATAATCATATTTTTAGAGAATGTAAAGCATATTTGAAAAATAATGTTGTCACTTCCGTAGTAAAAACAAGGTAACATTTCTTTAGTGTGTCTTCTGCCCAATTTTTTTCTGAGCTCAATTATTTTGGGGCCCAATTCACCTCGGCCCAACTGTCGGTGCACCGATAAACAGTAGTAGCCATGGTACACGGAAAACTGCAATGCGGAAAACTGCCAGTCACTAATAACATTTCAATTTGTGAAAAAAGCCGTTCGCGATTCTTTAAGGAGTTACGAGGACATTCATTCATACAGCAATAACTATATAGATATTGAATTACTTAATATTACAGGAAAATAATTTTTAACAAATCTACTTTATTAATCACACAGTTAATCAAAGTTTGGTACACATAAGGAAGTTATAATTACCATTTTTTATATATTTGCTAATTCACATACGTTTTTAAATAGTTGTTAAGTTTCGTATATAGTCCTTATAGCAATATAGCATTTGGTTATAAAACAAACGTTAAACCCGTGTACTGTTTTTTGATGGTTACTATTCAGTAGTTTGACACTTTTGTAGTTTATTACTAATTTAACATAAATTATATGTATATCGGCATTAAACAATCATTAAGAGTGCAGTACAACAAACTAGCGGATACAACAAACTACATTCAATGATGAAATCAAGGGAGGGATTTCATCATAAATTAATATTAGAAATAAAGTAAAATAAAAGAGTAATATAAAATTTTAAAAATGAAAGATATTAAAAATTATTTTATTATTTAGATTAGTTATTAATTGAGTATACCTTTAATCATATTTTTTATTTAGATCAAAAAATAAAACGACAAATAATACAGAAAGATGGAACTGTCAAACTATTGGGAAGTCCCCATTTTTGATTACCAGATATAGCTATTCTCACAATAATATCATTGTAAATTATACAATAAATTAAGGTAATGCTTAATCAACTTATATGTATGATGTTCAATATTTATTACATTTACATTTTTATTCTCAATGTCAATTACAAAGCACCTTATTCACAAGCACAATATTCATTTATATAAATATTATTTAATAAATGCACTTCAATTCGATCGACGGAAATTATTGTCAGAGAATTATGTAGGTATTACCAGTTTAATAATCATAGATGCTACGGGTTGCAAATTCAAAATATTTCACTAACATAGATCGAATTTATTTTATAATGAGTATAAGCGAATATTAAGCTTTAATACTTGTTCAATTCTCAAATTATAAACACAAAAAGAACTAATTTGACACTAAGCCCTTTATGAACTGATAATGTACAGATCCGTTGTGTAAACAAGGAAATTGTACTCTGTACCTAATACAATTATTGCTTTGTTTCTTCTCTTAGTAGTTTCTAAGAAAGGTTTTAGTTTTTAATTTATTTAATGAATTTGATTTATTTTATCTACATTTAAATATTATTTTTGTTTGTCTATTAAGTGAAAATGAATGTCTCCTTAACGAGTGGCGAACGGATTTTTTTATAATTTCAAATGTTATTATTGACTAAACTCATTAAATTGCCAGTGAGTGACGGGCAGTTTTCAGCCTGGCAGCTTTCCGGACATCAGTAGCCTAGTAGGCATATAGGAATCTATAGATAAACACTAGTAGGTATATGCATATAAGATAGGTATAAATGAACATTATATAGGTAACTAGGTGGGTATTTAAAAATATTAATAGATTGCTGTTCCACGCTAGTTTTCCGCTCTCGGCCTGCGACTAGCATACTGAACAAATGTTTAGAAAGTTATTAAATGCAATGCGCTTTTGTGAATAATAAGATGCTTTCTAAAATAAATAAGAACGAAAAATATAGTTTCCAGAAGGAAAGGTTTAAGTCCAGTTTAAAAGATCGTAAGAAAATCGTTCAACTTTTCCTTTGAAGTTATTTGTATCAATTGGAGTTTTATACTAATATCAATTAAAAAATGTGAAGCTTTTCTTTTAAACATGTATATATTCGAATGAAATACAGTAGTAATTTCAATAATAATTATTTTATCTGTAATTAATATGTTGCATGATAATATTGAATTTTTAATCAAAACCGAACTATTTTTATCTTGTCTCATGGGAATCTCTTCAAGAATTAAGGCTTGTAATTAGCCTCTCGTAAATCCTGATTACGAAATGTCATAATTAGAATTATGTGTGATTAGCCGAGATTTTATCCTATCATTCCTAACTGCAACTATTCATCATTATTAGTATAGATAATTTAACTCTCTAAACACTAATTGGAAAAATTGATTATGTGGTTATTAATTGCCTAACTAGTGAGGATTTTTTGTGGAGAGTTCTTTCCACTTTTTGTCCATCTCTTATTATTCACTAAAGACTTCCCTTTAAATTCGTCTCTTTACCAGAAAATAAAATTGCTTAATTACTTAAATGTATAAAATATGTGTTTACTCGGAACAACGTTGAAAATAAGAAATCCAAATAGGATATTACCATAATTCATTTTCTTGCAATGTTTTGTCAAAAACTATAAAATAACACATTTCCTTTTTGATGTCTACAATCAATCGCCATATTTTTCTCTACGAGAATGTGAAAGCAGAATGTCGAAAAACGTAATAAAACTATTGAAATTGTACCAAGAAATGTTGGCATGCATTGCATTGGTATTTGCATGCACTGGCTGTTATAAAGTGGAGTTTAGTGAGGAATAAATTTTTGCATAAAGTTCCATCTTAAAAAAATTAATATCTTCATCATATTCAGACGGATTTCAGCCAACCAAATTACAAAATGAAGAAAAGTGAAAGGAATGAAATGTGGATCCATTTTATTTTGAACTAAAAATTATTATTTTTATAGGTTTTTGAGAAACAAAAGTAAAAAAAAATACATTTTTAATCTTCTCAAAATTGTAAAAAATCATAGTTAAATTTTAAAAGTATAAATCCACGAATTGTTTTGGCTTGCCTTACCAATGCTTTAAAGCATAAACAAAAACATTTGATGGGAAAGAAACTCAAAAAGTTATTAAATTTTTAAAAATTGTCAAAAAAATTCTGTAAATATCATCGAAAATATCTTATTTTCGTAAAAATGCTTACAAACACAGAGATGTTCACTTTTGCAGGAAAGTCTGAAAATTCTTCCTTGGCTGTTTATTAGTATGCTGAATCCGAATTTGACCGGACACACGCTGGCAAACCAAAGCTTCCTCTTTGAAATTGCTGGTTAACGTAGGCTGGGTCAAATCGTTATTTTCGTTGAAACGCAACGTCATGTATTCAAAATGGGTATTTTATCGGGATACGGTCAAGAGCCCCCCCCCCCCCCCCCCCGGTCATGAGCCCTCCTAGCTATATTTTATGTCTAATCAGTTATGAACTACAAAAGTGTTAATAAGGATTAAATAATATAGGTAAATAAAGATTTAAAAACAGGGAGGGCTCGTGACCGGTGGGGGCTCTTGACCGGGGGGAGGGGGGCTTATGACCGGGGGAGGGGGCTTATGACCTACACCCTTTAGAAACAGGGGGCTCATGACCGAGGGGGGGGAGGGGGCTCTTGAACGGGGGGGCTTATGACCTACACCCATTTTATCGTACTGTCTGGAAAGCTAAGCTGTTAAAAAGTTATTTGTTTGATTATAGAGTAATGTAAACTGATATTGTATATCTTCATGAATATACACATGCTTCACGTGACGTAAACTATCGAAATATATGAAACTAGATTATGTGCACTGAGTAGAACGCATACCTTCACCGCCGCTTTGACCCGTTCTCCCAAAATTTAATAAAATGCTAAATTGGATAGTAACCAATCGTCCCACCAAGTTTCATGCAATCTAAAACTTCCATGCATGCAATATGGTTCAATACTTTTTGAGTTAATGAGTTATAAATTACCTTGACCTTTGACCGGATCTCTCAGATGGTTCCTGGACATTGACCGCCACAAAAACTCAGTTGAGTACATGGTAGGCTTTGAGCATTGATTTACTATTTAATATTGGTAAATATTAGTAATTATTAATAAATAAGAGTGCTTATGAATAAATAAGAGTAGTTATTAAAAAATAAGAATAACTATTTAGAAATAATAGTTAATGTTGAAAAACAATAGTAACTATTAGTAAATAATAGTACCTATTTAGTAAAGAAAAGTTAATAGTATCAGATTTAATATTGGTAATTATTAATATTAGTAATTTGAAAAATTTACCTCTTCAAAATTATAATCTTTTTCTTGTAATTTTCCATTTTTTTGTCTAACGCACCTATTTGAGCTTAAATATATCCCGAATCCCTATTAATAGTAGTAAATATTAACTTTCCAACCTATAGCAATGTATTCAATCTAAATTTTTTGTTCTAATATTTTTTTTGTAAACGTCAAGATCAGAGAAGAGAGGGTAAGTCCCCTTTTTCCTTCAAAAAAATTAAAATAATAAAATTTTGTATACCTAGAAAGATTGCCTAGCTTATTTTGAACAAAAAACATGCTAAACTTTTTAATCTAGGTCTAATAATAAGAAAGTTGTAACCTTTCAAAAATGGTGATGTCAAGCCATTTTGCCCCTTTTTTCAAAAGTTCACAAGGTCATAACTTTTGAGTTTTTGGACACAAGAACTTTTAGTACGGCGTACCCCGCTCTTATTACAAAATCGTGACTCACACTTACAACAAAAGAGTAATAAGTGCGAGTCATGTCCCGAAGTTAGATTTTTATAATTCTTATCCCTACAATATTCTGTTTTCTACGAATAAGGGGTCAAAGAAAATATTATATAACTGACTATAGCAATATTTTAATTTGGAGTGACGTGGCAGTGACGTTTAGTATTTTATAATAGTTTTAAATTATTTTGTCCAACTGCAGTAACAATTCTTAATAATGCAGTATTATAGATTGTGCTGTTTAAAGGTGTGACGTTGTTAGTTTACTTCCTTATAACGTCTCACTATTTGGGGTTACGTGTGATAGGATCCTACTCTATATAGTATTTTCAGATTCCTTTTTCTTTATATATCTCTTTCTACTAAATACTCATGGTACCATGCCCTAGAACCACCTTGCCACTATGGTTCCGACCTCAGGCCTCTGGTCCAAGCTTAACTGTATTTAGGGTAATGAAGTAAAGTAATTAACACTTAAAGAGAATATATCCATTAGTCAAGCTAGGGTTATTACAAAGAATATCTCCACTAGAACGCTCACAAGTTAATGTCTCAATAACTAAGACTGGAGATTAGGTGTGTAGCTCGCGAGAGCAGATCGGTAACTAACTTGAATGTTACTTACTTACAATCATATAGGTTCGTGATGACAGTAATGCATACACAATATCTGTGTTTGCCTTACTACATCGCTCCCCCCTTCCGAAAATGTCAAAGTTACAATCCACATTTTTCCAAAACTGCCAGCTGGTTTGTCTACCCATTGTTACTCTATATTGAACAATGTTCAGACGCTCACGCTGTTAGTGGAAACATGTGTTTTGGATCTCTTGAAATTTCTCGAACCGGCAATAAATACATTATTAGAAAATTGAAAAATATGAGTTTTAATTCGTTATAGAAGTATGTCAGACTAATGTGCATTCATCAAACGTTCTTAAATATTTTATCTTACCTATACAATCTTAATTTTGCTTTAACAATATTTTTATTTATTCCTAAAATAATCTAAGTTATTCCTACCTAATATGTCTCAGTTCAAAATGTAAATACTTTTTCATTTTAGAAATGTAATAACTTGCCTAATCTATTTGAGATGTCACCTCTCCCCTCCTAATATGTAGAATATTATTCTAAATATTATCAGAGACCTTTGATCACTCCAATACATTACACAAGTTTGTTACTGCATTTATATTTAAAAAAAAATTATAATCCAAAAAAAAAAATTTCATTTATAAAAATATATCTTATTTAACTTAGTTATGTTTTATTTTAATAAAATTCGTTCTTTATTGATAATAGTAATTTTTCATTTTAATTTATCATATGTTATGATAACGTATTTTATGACTTTTTAATTAATTTATATTCTTAATTGAATTTATATGAACTTTGATCATCTTTATCAAATTTTGAGACAGTCTTAATCCTTAAAATTAACACCGAAAAAAAAAATTAACTTAAAATTAAATTCAATTGAAAAACGATTATTATTAATTTTCACTTAAAATTACCCAAACTTAAAATTAAAAAAAAATTAAAATAATGGTCAAATTTAGTTTGTGAAAAAAATTTCTTAAATACTGCTAGATTTTGTTTTGGGAACTTTGCTTTTTGGTTTTCGTTTTGTATGAGGCATTACTATAAATGTTGTCGCCTGTATATTTATGGCCTGATCATTGAATATATTTACTGTTCCACTTAGTTCCCCTGATCTAAAGGGGTCCCTCTTTTAATCTGATTAAAGGCTTCAGTCGCCATCTTAGACCTCAAATTCCGCATTTCGTACATTTTCATATCCTCATCGGACTTCATCTTTCTTGATTGATTGTAACCACATACCAGAATCATCACAACTAGCAATGTTAGGGTTAACACCAAAATGTCGCTAAACAAATCTGGTATTAGGTCGTACTTTGTAGACCCCATGTTTTTAATGGCATGCTCTAGATGAGCCTTGTTCATCGAAGTTGATTTCTGGATCAACTCCACTACTGAGTTCAGGTCATAGTTGCTCTGAGTCTGTCCCATCGCTCCAGCTGATCCCTTCTCACGACCTTGAATTACAGTTCTGTGTGTCAACCGGCTGTGAGTGGCTGAGAGTCAGTCACTGGCTGTATATGGCTGAGGAGCTGTTGGCTGTGTGGATAGCTGTGTCCTCGCTGCCTCACGGTCACTGAAATCAAAACGATACTGTTAG
>CANNZV010000946.1:257505-306054 GCA_947561585.1 Caprella mutica | reverse complement strand
CTGCAGGTCATTAAACAATCATGAAGTGTGCAGTACAACAATCTAGCGGATACAACAAACTACATTAGCAACTCTCAGTTATTTCTATCTGTAGTAGTTCTTCATTTGTTTAACTAGGTATATAAGGATTAAAAAAACATGGAGGGGGGGCTCGTGACCGGGGGGGCTTATGACCTAGGGGGGCTCATGACCGGGGGGGGGCTCATGACCGGGGGGGCTCTTGACCGGGGGGGCTCTTGACCGGGGGGGCTCTTGACCGTACCCCGTTGTTTATAGGGTAGTATTACTGTTCACAACATGCAATGGTGAACTTCTTTTTATTAAAATAAGTGTTAAGACAATTAAAGTAAACACTCACTGTGACAAGCTCTATTAAAATGTCAGTATATTTATAGGTATATTTATGTTCAGCGCAATTTGCCAATTTTGCACAATCTCGAGAATACGCTGTGCATTTTTTAAGATCTTGAACATTAAAAACAAGGGGAAAATAAATGAGGTTAATTCCAAACATTTGGTAGAATGTTTGATATTCCAGTAAAATTAAAAAAATACCATTAATCTTTACATATAAAAATGATAGAGCAAAACTACTAAATCTGGTACAATTTTACCAGTCGTTAGTCAAGTAACTGCAGCAATCAACAAAAGTAAGCCGCGTACCGAACAGAAACGAAACATTTTTAAAGCAGAAAAGATTCTTGTTCAAGTTTACTTTAATAACTAACTCAAGCTTAATTACCAATATATTTACCGGGTTATCTATTGCAAATCGACAAATGATGCGAAATTAAATAACTGTTGGAATAACGAAACTGGCCCTATGATATCTATTTCATATTAAAAGAAAGGTTTCATGTGCCTAAGTAGGTGATTTATTTCTAAAATAGATAAGCAGATAAGCCTAGTAGTCTGTTGTTCAGCCTCTTCACAGTGAAACTTTCAGTAGTGCGTGCTTCTTAATTTTGTTACTTCCTGAATCTTGAAACCAATCAAAAAGAGCGTCAAAACTTTGTATGTTAAGTTTAACTATATTTGAATGTCTTTTAGGCAACTTTACCCTTTCTTTTCAGCAAACAGGTTTTGATGATCAGTTTAAGTGCCTAAAAATATGATCACATGAAAAATAAAAAATTTAACGTAGGCATTTAGTTATGCAAACACAACCTAACCTAGGTAGGTACCTACTAAAATTTAGGGTGAAGCAGGTTAATTATGGCATTCTAATTAAGTTGAAAACCACAGATAAATTAATAAAATCTTTAATAAATCGTAACATGTATTGCTGTTCTCTTTATATGTAACATTTTAAAATAAATTCAGTACAGCAGAATTTAGATAGGCTAGGTAGTAGGTACGGGGTACGGTCAAGAGCCCCCCTAGGTCATGAGCCCCCCTAGGTCATGAGCCCCCCTAGGTCATGAGCCCCCCTAGGTCATGAGCCCCCCTAGGTCATGAGCCCCCCCGGTCACGAGCCCCCCCCCCCCCTCCATGTTTTTTTAATCCTTATTTACCTAGTTAAACAAATGAAGAACTACTTAGATAGAAATAACTGAGAGTTGCTAATGTAGTTTGTTGTATCCGCTAGATTGTTGTACTGCACACTTCATGATTGTTTAATGACCTGGCAGGGGGGTTCGGGGGGCGGCACGCCCCCCGATATACATATATTTTATGTCTAATCAGTAATGAACTACAAAAGTGTCAATAAGGATCAAATAATATAGGTAAATAAGGATTTAAAAACAGGGGGGCTCATGACCGGGGGGGCTCATGACCGGGGGGGCTCATGACCGGGGGGGCTTATGACCTACACCCAGTAGGTACACAATCTTGAGAAAAGTTGCTTAAAGCAAATAATCCGCCATTTCTGTGTAATCCTACCGTAGTTACCTATTTCTAAAAATTGTACAAAGTATTGTCTACAGGTCTAAAAGTTTTTTTTAACACAATTTTACATTTATGCAACCTTTTCCAACATATTGGAAATAAAAGTTTCACTTTTCTGCATCTCTAAGATCACTGGGAGTTGCATAATTATGAAACTTACATCACGAGTTTTTAGTATGTATTTTTTTTAAAGTTGCACAGAGTAGATATATGATCACACATGTAAATTGCGGCCCTTTAATTCTCTATTGCGGCTCTATCAAGAAACTCTCAAACATTCTAAAATAATTTAGGTATATTGAGTTGCTGTATATCAAAAGAAGCTCCATGCATGCTAGATTTCAATTATTTCACGAGTGCTTCAAAGCCATGATGGTTATTAGCGTTACTGAGGTTAGTGGCCGCAGTTTATTAAAGTGCCGCAATTTACCTACTTGACCCTAGCTCAAATTTGCAACCATGCAAAGAGTAACTACATGATTCGTTATCAGAGAAAAGTTACACTAGCTAGTAGTTTTTATTTTACACTTACTCTGATACTAGGTGAATTTGCTCATGGAACCACCTTCCTTTCTGACAGCTTCTTAGTTCTCTGCATTTAATTTCAATTTGATATCGGTGATATGGCATTTGGTTCCGTAGCAGGCCTCGTACATATAGTAAGTTGTTTTTTCTTAAAAACATAATATAATCTTGTATTATCCCACGATTGCATTAGGATACTCCAATACAACAGCATAATTTCATCAATATATTTTTTTTATAAATTTAGAAGTTAAAGAATTTCAAACTTTATAATTAATGTCTTTTTCTTTTCGTTGCTAGATGTTTTATATATTTTTATCGTAACTTAACTATTTTAGTTTTAATTGTTGAAGAGATGCATTTTACTTAAGTGTCTTCGTTCTAAGAAAAAGATGCATCTCACTAAGGAATCCTACGATAGTGCATTGAAAAGTTTTCATACCTTTCTTGAAGATCTTACCGTGAAATACACTCATTGCAACGCTTTCAGAGATGATCACAATATTCTCCAAAGTTTGGGGAATATACTGCCCATAATACCTACCTTGAGACAAGTGAGGAAGAATAGAGTTATTGCAATGAGGGTCTACAATATTTTCCTGCTCATTGAAGATTTTCTGGACATTCTCCCACCATCCATAATCATTTTTGCAATTGGGCAACAAGAAAATGCAAGGAACGAACTGAAAAGAGCTATCGATGACTGTTTCAAATTTCCCGAAAGACCTGAACTCGAAGTTACAACTTTAATGACTAAAATTGAAGCAAAAATTGAAGGTTTCATCGATGAACAAGATCAACTACACTTTTCAATCAGGCATCATCTATTTGCTATAAAGTTTCTTATAAACAACTGTGACCATAATAATGTAGGTAACAATTCTCCCTATACCGATATTCTATTTTGTAAATATGAAAGGGTTAATAAGTTTGAAATGATAAGTCGCTGCTACACTTACAAGAAAATCGACACCACTGATGGTTTCTGCGGAATGTATTTAGAGACTCTCTTAGAAGCAGAAAATAGGAGGGCCGCAAGACGAAACGAAGAAAACTTCAATGAAACTATGGACCATTTCTTCCAAACTGGACAAGAGTTACAGTGTTTGCTTTCTGTACAAGGAAATACTGTAGCTCGTAACATGATGTACGGTACATTCATGAATATATGTTCGGTTTGGATTCACCAGTATCCTTATCTACATCCTCAACGCATTTTTCATTTCATCACTCTATTCATATCTACACTCTGGTCACATTACAACCAAGCTCAATTTCACACAACCCTAACCCAACTACAAGGCTTCTCTAGCCTCGTGAGTAAAATGAACATATCCACCGTTACAAATTTGTATCTTGTTCATTTTTCTTTAGATAGTCTCATAGACGATATGACTTGCGTTCAGAGGTCTCTTGATTACTTCCATGGATCAGAGGTAGATAATCATTTGATTAATTTTAAAAGATATATCATGAATTTCTACACGTATGCCAAGAGGTGTGACCAATCGCACGAATACCAGGAAATTGGCAGTTGCAAAACGGTGAGGTTTTTACCAGATGATCTTGACAAAGTGAACTATCCTATCTGGGAAGAAAAATTTGCACGATTGAAGAGTCTAGAAGAATTTAAGAAATCCCTGAGAGGTAAAACATGCGCCATTTGTATGGAGGGTTATAAAGAAGATTCTGTCGTGTCGCTGTTTGATAAATGTACTCATGTTTACTGTATAGATTGCGCAATGGAGTGGCTTAACACATCAAATGAAATCATTGTTGAGAGGTAAGATGAAAATATTTCAAGAACTTTTAATCTAAAAAATAATTAGAATATTATTGAGAATAAAGTTAGGCCTCCTAAATGAATTAAAGTAAACCCAGAACTTTTGAATTTATAAACTAAGACTTTATTAAATTTGTATTTATATAAATTTTTGTTTTTATATGTGCACATATACTCCATAGTTTCGTTTCTCAATTTTATCTTAATAATTTCTTAATTTCATCACAGGACCAGATGTCCATCTTGCCTAAGTAACGTCACAAGTTACATCAAGAGTTCGAGCTACAGAGAAATCCAGGACATGATAAACCACTGGAGAAATGCGTGATGTCTTCTTTAATTACTACTGCAATTAATCAGCTTATTGAATAAGAAGTGACCAATTATTTATTATTTTTATACAATTTTTAGTATATTTTAGTGATATTTTAGATCGTAACCTTCTTTTTAAATTTTAGATAGACTTACTCTTAATGTAATTATTTTCACTGGATCTGTTATTTTGATATAAATTGTTATTGATAGAGTTGATATTTTAATTACACATTTCATCAAGTTCTTATTCTATTTCGAAAAACTGGAGTTTATTTACAAAATTTTGTTTGTATGTATAGCTCTCTCCGTACATGAGTTTTGTCACAGACTGGTGGTAGGTGACTTTGTTCATGGAGTCTCTTTCCTTTCTGACTGCTTCTTTGAGTCCCTTGTTTTCAATTTATTTTTGCTGCCAGCGATATGAGATTGGGTTAGGAATCTGATTTTGATCCTCCTAGTATTTCTTATATTCAATCTTGCCGTTCATATAATTGAAACTCTTCTAGTTTTATGTGGTGAAACAATAAATTAGGTAAAAACTACCTATAATTTATAACTAGGGTTGTGACAATATGCGTTTAAAATCACAGTTCTTAGGAATATCATAGACGGAACGAAAGGAAATGGTATCGAATACTATATACCGCTAATTTAGAACTATTAAATACTGTTCATTTTTCTCGCTCTATTATATTTTTAGGATTATGATTTTAAACTCGTATTGTCACAACCCTATTTATAACTAAACAGATTCGTATAGGCTATTTTATAACTTGCTCTTCATTTTACTTTTTTTTGAAAGAGGTATAAAATATTTTACTAGAGATTTAACGTACTTCATCCACATGTATGCAGTGAATCTAATATATTTCGAGAGCATATAATATGCACGTGTAAAGTGTATGCATACTAACAGATGCATATGAAACATTGCACAACTTGTGCATTTCAAACAAGGAACAGTTTAACACAATTGCTGGTTCCCTTTCCAGTTTTCTCCAGGGACCCCTGAATAGAAAAGGATTGTAACTGTGGAATCTTGGACCCCTGAGATTTATACATGATTTTATAGCCTATACTAAACCTTTTTGTGCAGACTTTTTTTTTCCTGAGTTCATCATGACTATGAGTATCACTTAAGTTAATAAGCCCATTCGGCGCAAGAGGGTTAATTATATTTTATCAAATTGAATGTCTAAATTTAGGAAGTTTTTAGGAGTAATAAAACTATAAATGTATAGAAAACTTTTTTATATAACAATTTGGCTTCAGTAAGTACAGGAAAGCCTCTCTTTAAGTACAACTCACTTTAATAAAAGTGGTCCTTATTTCGAGTCATGTCTCGAAATAAGGACCGTTCGTAGACATAGAAAACGGAAACAATTTTTTTGATTATTTCACGGTAACTAAAGAACGTCAAAATTATAATCAAGATGAGGTTTTTAGAAGCAATTGGTTCAGAAATTCAACATGTTCCATTTTAGGGTTAGTTCCGTGTTATCGCACGGTTCCATATTTTTCCATACTTTTATTTCAATTGGTATTCATGATACGAATTTGAATAGAAGTTTAATAATAATAATTATTATATTTTCTTTTCGGACGTGACGGAAAATGTAGAAAGTACCAATAACTTTAAACCTAGTACCCTTCTTCCAAAAATAGTTCGTAGAGCATAAAATTGCTGTTTGTTCAATGTAGCACAATAATTATAGAAATCTAAGTATCTATATATTACTCATCTATACTGAGTGAGCGTTAAGCTATGTTTGGATATTAAAACATTTAATAAATTCACTATTTTAAACTTTCATCACAGTCACAAACACTGATTGATAATAGGCTTATATTGTTCTTTAACTCAAAAACAAATTTTCTTTCTATAACTCATAGAAAATGAGACATATAATCAAGGAGTGACCATTATAAATTTCTTTAACTAAACTGAATCGTGATTTGGTAACTAAAGCGGGGGATGCCTGTACTAGAAGAAATTGATGAATATTTTTTTAACGAGTTATATTACTCGTAAAATATGAATTATTGGCAACGTATTCAGTTAATTTAATAGTTAAACATAAAATGGTTTGAAGTGACAAATTAAAGAATTGGTGTCACTGATTAAAGCTGGGTAACAAATCCAGTAACAAAATAACTTTATTTAATATTCCACAACTAACTTTGTTCATATATAATATGCACACTATAATGAATAGTTTATGGGATATAGTATGCATAATACCAATATGCATTTTGTCCTAGCATATACTTTTTTCATAATTTATGCATATATCGTCACATAATATGCTGCATATTGAGAAAAAATATTATGCACTTATACAGCTTATTTCATATTTTCACAACCTGGTCAATGAACTAATAAATGTTAAGTAATTGGACTAAACTTATTGCAATTATGGGTACAACAAATTTCATATTGAAATAGAATGAACACAATTTACATCAGTCTGGCATCGACGTTTTCTTTCAATGGTGAATGATAGAAAACGAAGCCGCATGATTTAGGAGAGTAACTAAAGTAAAAATAAGAAAATATTGTAAAACGTCGTATCATCGATGCTCTTTTTCTCACATCCATTATTAAATTTAATAATTTTATTTTAATGAATGATGGTTAAAGTATCATTTTCTTACCAGCTCAAACATGTCATAAATAAGGATGTGACAATATTCAGTAAGAAATTTGGTGCATTAGTGAATATATTTAATAGTTATATGCTGCATTTTTCATGACTTTATAAACTGCGTCCATCGCTTTATTGCAGATCACTATTTTGAGAATAATTTTAATAATATTGATCGTACAAAAGTGAAACTTTGGTCACTGGAAGATTGCTTCTATGTTAGTATCTTACAGAAATATTTTTTGAATCCATGAGAAAATTGGAAAGTTATGAACGTTTATGTATTTTGAAGGCATTTTAACTGTCCATCGCTTTATTGCAGCTCTGTGAAAAGGCCAAAAAATGGGCGATTAACTTCTACCGAGAGGGTAAAAGTTGTAACAGGTCCTGCAGTAGGGTTTAATCTTCTATATTTAGCTAATGAATTTGGGATGGATAAAAGAAACATAGTTTCTATTGTGGAAGATCCCGACACCAACCCAAGGAGAGATGAGGGTACGAGGAGAAGCTTCTTCCCCTCGAAATATGCGAAAACTACCCAGCCAGGTTATAAGGCAGCCAAATAACACTAGTGCCTCCATTTTCGACAAGGCTGTCATTGGTTATTCGTCCAAACAGTGTCTTAAATGAGACGACAAGGAACGTGGAGCCCATTTCCAGGCCTCCTATGGACAAGACCCAAAAGGAAAAAGGCATAAGATGTACACAGAATTACATGAAAACAAACTTCCTACTCGTTCTTTTAACAGATGAGGAAAGAGCCACCCTTGATTGTCTGGATGGATGGGTTTAAGTTTGGATCCTACTGGAGCTGTTTATCCACACTGGTTTTGTCGTCAACAAGGAGGCTGAGGCTTTATGTTTTAAGCGAGCATCATTGGTGAAACGTTAATTGGCCCTGTCCAAGTACTAGAGGGTGTAAACCTAACAATCCAATCCTACATTGCCTCTTTTGTTGAGTACTTGTTCCCTTGGCCTAATAGTTTGAAATTATCTCGTTGGCAAAAGATGATTTTCGTGCATTAATTTGCACAATCTCATGCTTGAAGGGTTAAAACTTCTTTCCTCATATCTCTGGGCATCAAGTGAGAGACTCTCATGACTTGACTGCCTTTTTTCCGGTCTCAAGCCCCATTCAGCATTTCTGACCGTTTCATTTGAGACATTACATCAGGACTGTTTTGACGTAAGACCAATGACAGCCTTGTCAAAAATGGAGGCACTAGTGTCATTTAGCTGCGTTATGACCTGCCTGCGTATTTTTCGCATATTTCGAGGGGGAATTCTTTTTCTCGTACCCTCATCTCTCCTTGGGTTTGTGTCGGGATCTTCCACAAAAGAAACTATTGTTCTCTTAACCCTTCCAAGTTATAAAGCTAAATATAGAAGAGTCCTTCCTTCTACAGGACCTGCTACAATTGTTACCCTCTCGGTAGAAGTTAATCGCCAATTTTTTGGCCTTTTCACAGAGCTGCAATAAAGCGATGGACAGTTAAAATGCCTTCAAAATACATAAACGTTCATAACTTTCGAATTTTCTCATGGATTCAAAAAATATTCCAGCAAGATACTAACATAGAAGCAATCTTCCAGTGACCAAAGTTTCACTACTGTACGATCAATATTATTAAAATTATTCACAAAATCTTGATCTGCAATAAAGCGATGGACGCAGTTTATATGCTCTCGAGTTTTGTATATCGTATAAAATGCAAAAAGATTACTGGACTAAAATGTTTACTAAAAGTATCAATATAGTGTGCATATTATATGCTTAAAGTTAGTTAAAGATTATGTCACAAAGTTAATATTTTACTGGATAGGGTTCATTACTTTAGCCATGACTTGAAAATCATGAACCATCTTGTTACGCAGTTCCATGTTCAAAATTGACCTATAGTAGTGCATAATTATCGGTTTTCATGCATGCATACATATTACATGCTCTTGGAACATGCCCAGTATACTGCAATAATACAATATGCACAAAGTCACATCACTAGTGATGACATATTTGTCTCCAATTCAAGAGTAAAACGAGAAATTAAGCAATTAACAGATAATCCTAAAATTCATTCCTGTTTCTCATCAAACTCTAAAAAGTGGAAACCAAAAGATGTCGAGAAGGGGGACAGCTCTTTCATGAAGAACTACCAGTCCATTAGAATATTTACATCTTCACTAAACTTTTCCTCCAGAATTAATAAATAGGAAAAATGGGTTGAAGGGCCAGTATCCCCTAATTACCAGTAGGACAATAGGACCACTCGTTCACGTCCCATCAGGGCAGGTCATTGTTAGTTGGAGACTCTGGAGGTGGAGGAACAAAAGGAGGGGCTCATCACACGCCATTTGCTGCAGTGTCTCGCCTTTACTAATTGTCATACTAGGCCTCATTTCGCTACAATGCTCTGATAAATCTTAGTCATAACGCCGGAGTGTCTGAAGAATAGCACTTTTGGAGAAAAAGAGAGAGAACAGGCAAATTTTCTAAGGTTTTTGTGGTGGCGTGACATTGTTTAAAATGTTGAAATAATGATTTAGGTCTTAAATGTAAATTTGGAATATGAAGTAAGAGTAGAAATATTAAATTATGTGACTGCAATGTATAGTGTCGACAGTATAACTAGGACATATCGAATGAAAACCAGACAGTCTACTACTTCTGTCTTCTTGCACTTTTCAAATGAGTGGCTCTAATGCCCTTCAAATGAGTGGTTCTTACCCTTCAAATGAGTGGTTCTTACCCTTCAAATGAATGGTTCTTACCCTTCAAATGAGTGGTTCTTACCCTTCAAATCAGTGGTTCTTACCCTTCAAATGAGTGGTTCTTACCCATCAAATGAGTGGTTCTTACCCATCAAATGAGTGGTTCTTACCCTTCAAATGAGTGGTTCTTTCCCTTCAAATGAGTGGTTCTTACCCTTCAAATGAGTGGTTCTTACCCTTCAAATGAGTGGTTCTTACCCTTCAAATGAGTGGTTCTTACCCTTCAAATGAGTGGTTCTTACCCTTCAAATGAGTGGTTGGATCAATTGCAAGAAGTCGACTTTTCAACATAATCGCCTTAATGTCAAAAATAACCCCCAAGGAATTCACTGCTAATCCCTCTAATCCCCCCCCCCATCCCCCACTATAAAATGTGAAATAATGGGGGAAGGAGATCTTCTTCTTTTTTAGGAATGAAATGTTCATTCAACTCTAATATTAATAATTTGTATTGACTGTAAATATATTGTATGAATGTTCTTCATCGTAAGAGTTCATCCTAGTGGAATATTATTTGTATTAACTGTAAATAGATATTGTATGAATGTTCTTCACCGTAAGAGTTCATCCCTAGTGGAATATTATTTGTATTGACTGTATATAGATATTGTATGAATGTTCTACACCATAAGAGT
Source organism: Caprella mutica (assembly GCA_947561585.1). NCBI lineage: Eukaryota > Metazoa > Arthropoda > Malacostraca > Amphipoda > Caprellidae > Caprella > Caprella mutica. Next base: position 295,492 of record CANNZV010000946.1, on the reverse strand, counting down.
TCATCCCTAGTGGAATATTATTTGTATTAACTGTAAATAGATATTGTATGAATGTTCTTCACCGTAAGAGTTCATCCCTAGTGGAATATTATTTGTATTGACTGTAAATAGATATTGTATGAATGTTCTTCACCGTAAGAGTTCATCCCTAGTGGAATATTATTTGTATTGACTGTCAATAGATATTGTTTGAATGTTCTTCACCGTAAGAGTTCATCCCTAGTGGAATATTATTCGTTTTGACTGTTAATAGATATTGTATGAATGTTCTTCACCGTGAGAGTTCATCCCTAGTGGAATATTATTTGCATCTTCTTGCAGGACTTTATTCAGGTCTTTTCGAAATTATCAGCTCTGTGAATTTCAAAGCTTCTTTTAAAAGTGTAGGTAAAGATCCTTCTACGTGACGTAACTTTGAGAGAACCTAACTGAAACTCGTGTCAAGTGGTTCAGAATTCGAGGTCATCTGTGATGCAGGGAAGTGAAACTCTAGTTCAACATGTTGAAAATGGATTCAGAAGGTTTAAAACTCTTGTTCAACATGTTGAAAATGGATGCAGAAAAGTAGTACTATTGTTCAAAATGTTGGAAACAGATGCAGAAAAGTAGTACTATTGTTCAAAATGTTGAAAATGGATGCAGAAAAGTAAAATTGTGTTTATAACTGTCCATTAAAACCAGTAGGCAATTCTTGGTATAGTGTTTAGATTATAGAAAAAGGTAACTGCCTATAATTTTAGTAGATATTTAATATTCTATCCTAATGAAATATTTTCAAACTATTCATAAAGTCATTTTAATTAAATTTAAACTCAGCTAGAACATTGTGGGTGCTCTCTTGCATTCGTATCAAGATGTTTTCTCGCTGTAACAAAAAAAAAAACTAAAAGTTTGTTATATGGACTGGGCTTAAGGATCCAGTAGGTGTACGTTGGCTTTCCGTAAGTGTAACTACGTATAGTTCCGTAGGTATAACTACGTAGTTCTGCAGGTGTAACCACGTGGTTCCGTAGGTGTAACTTCGTAGTTCCGTAGGTGGTTGCTAAAATTACATTCGCAAAATTACGGCCATATAGTTATTTATTTATTGTAATCTTGTTATTCGCACAGCTCAAAAAATATTTAACAAAATTACCTGACATTTGGTGGGACGATAGGTCCATTATCTAGGCGCCATTTCGTTAGATTTTGGAAGCGATTGGCTAGAAGGTCAAAGGTCAAGGTCAAGAAAAGTTCAAAATCGAGCGGCAGTGAAGGTATGCGCTCTAAGAGTGCCTGTTGTACTTATAGATTATTGAGTGGGAGTATCTTTATAGTATTTTTAGGTGTATGTAACGATTTTGAAGGTAGTTGTTTCGATACTATATACACTGTACAGTATACAGTATATATTATGTATGATTTGTGGGTGTAAGCAAAGATTCTGTAGGTGTAGGAATGTAGTTCCTGTAGGTGTAGGAATATAGTTCCTGTAGGTGTAGGAATGTAGTCCCTGTAGGTTTTTGAATGTAGTCCCTGTAGGTATGATAATAATCACCCCTTCCCTACAATGACTTAAATAACACTGCTCTCCTCTTCTCTCCCGGCTTTAATTACATCAAACTATTCGAAAAACTCTCACTGATTATACGGGGGTTTGGAAGTTTTTGTTAATTTCATAATTAATATATGATGTGCTGGGAAAGAGAGAGGGAGCTATTTTTGACTAATAATGCGCTAATATTACACATCCTGCTTATTAAATGTGGTCAAAGGATTTAGTAGACATTGGGATATTGGACGCTGGCAAATTAGACGGAGGGAAATTTTCTGATAGGTAGTTTTTGTTCGAAAGGGATGAGGAGTGCGAGAATAATTTTCAAAGTGTTTAAACACGTTGTAATGTGTTCGAATACGTTGTAATATGTTCGAGTAAGTTGTAATGTGTTCGAATACGTTGTAATGTGTTCGAGTAAGTTGTAATGTGTTCGAATACGTTGTAATGTGTTCGAGTAAGTTGTAATGTGTTCGAATACGTTGTAATGTGTTCGAATACGTTGTAATGTGTTCGAATACGTTGTAATGTGTTCGAATACGTTATAATGTGTTCGAATACGTTGTAACGTTTTTCGAATACGTTGTGATGTGTTCGAGTAAGTTATAATGTGTTCGAATACGTTGTAACGTTTTTCGAATACATTGTAATGTGTTCGAATACGTTGTAATGTGTTCGAATACGTTGTAATGTGTTCGAATACGTTTTAATTCGTTCGAATACGTTGTAATGTGTTCGAGTTCGTTGTAATGTGCTCGAATACGTTGTAATGTGTTCGAATACGTTGTAATGTGTTCGAATACGTTGTAATGTGTTCGGATACATTGTAATGTGTTCGAATACGTTGCAATGTGTTCGAATACGTTGCAATGTGTTCGAATACGTTGTAATGTGTTCGAATACGTTGTAATGTGTTCGAATACGTTGTAATGTGTTCGAATACGTTGTAATGTGATCGGATACGTTTTAATGTGTTCGAATACGTTGTAATGTGTTCGAATACGTTGTAATGTGTTCGGATACGTTGTAATGTGTTCGAATACGTTGTAATGTGTTCGAATACGTTGTAATGTGTTCGGATACGTTGTAATGTGTTCGAATACGTTGTAATGTGTTCGAATACGTTGTAATGTGTTCGGATACGTTGTAATGTGTTCGAATACGTTGTAATGTGTTCGAATACGTTGTAATGTGTTCGAATACGTTGTAATGTGTCCGAATACGTTGTAACGTGTTTGGTGTGACAAATGGTTTTTTTCTTTCAATTCGAACAGAATTGGAGCGAAATTTCACCTTTTTTTAGATCCATAGAATTGTTTAACAAACTTCCTACTTTTTTTAACAGATCCAATGTTAGATTTTAAATTTAAGAAACTTTTCAAAGAATATTGTATTAGTAAATATAATTTTTAGTGTTTATAAATTTTCAATTATAAGTTTAACAAGTTTTAACTTTCCCGGAACCTTAGCTGCATCTAATTTGTATTTTTTATTTGATTAGTGTAATTTTTAGATCACTTTGATATATTTTGAAATAGATAAATAATAGTAAAAAAGAATACGTTGAAAAATGTTTAAACCGGTTGTAACATGTTGAAGGATGTTCAAACAGGTTGTAACATGTTGAAGGATGTTCAAACAGGTTGTAACATGTTGAAGGATGTTCAAACAGGTTGTAACATGTTGAAGGATGTTCAAACAGGTTGTAACATGTTGAAGGATGTTCAAATAGGTTGTTACATGTTGAAGGATGTTCAAATAGGTTGTAACATGTTGAAGGATGTTCAAATAGGTTGTAACATGTTGAAGGATGTTCAAACAGGTTGTAAGATGTTTTAACAGTTTAAATACGAATCTTAAATTGAGATCTATCAATATATTATTTTCAGAGTTTCTATATATATATTCCGCGTAATTTGACGATTTTCACAATCTCAAGAAAGTGTTGCGCGTTTTTATACTGCTTTAGTACTACTTCACACTTGCTTTTTTTAACACCGCGTGAAAAAAGCTCAACTTGAGATGTGTTCACACTTGCGTTTTTCTGACGCTGAAAGAAAAATCTTGCAATTTTTCTTCTATCAGTTAGCACATTCTTCTCAATGTTTCTTCTCTTATGTAGTATAACAATTATAAAGAAATTTACATACGGAACAACCTCCATGATCATTACGGGGTACGGTCAATAGCCCCCCCCCCGGTCATGAGCCCCCCTAGGTCATAAATCCCCCCCCATTGGTCACGAGCCTCCCCCCCCCTTCCCTGTTTTCTATTCCTTATTTACCTAGTTAAGTAAATTAAGAACTACTTGGATAGAAATAACTGAGAGTTGCTAATGTAGCACAATTCATGATTGTTTAATGACCTTGCAGGGGAGTTTTGGGAGCGGCACGCCCCCGATATACATATATTTTATGTTTAATCAGTAATGAACTACAAAAATGTCAATAAGGATTAAATAGTATGAGTAAATAATGATTAAAAAACAAAGGGGCTCGTGACCGGGAGGGTTCAATACCGGGGGGGGGGGGGGGCTCTTGACCGGGGGGATTCATCACCGGGGGGGTGGGGCTCTTGACTGGGGGGGGGGGCTCATGACCGAAAGGGCTCTTAACCAGGAGGCTCATGACCGGGTGGGCTTATGACCGCCACCCGATCATCACCTACCTATGAACTATAGCAAAAATATTCAAGCAGACACGCACATACATATAGAGAACTATGAAGTAGAATTTTTTGGAATGATAGCTAGGATGTGTTCCACATTTTCGATCGTCAAGAAATAACGAGTTAAAATGTCATATTATAAACTTTTTCTTATATGATCGAAAATGTGGAGCTGTCCGATAATTCATAACTTACCTACCTATTAGAACTCGGTCACAATTGCCAGGAACCCTTGGTACCCGGGTATAAAATGATAACCATTGTAGATAATTATTTTTCATTTTCTATTTTAGTTAAAAGTACTGTGTATGTTTGCTATCTTGGCATAGAAAAAAACGCTAATGTGAACGGTACAAGAGACATTCGTATCCTGCTAAAGTTCTTGCGTTTAAAATCTTGCAAGTATTTTAGCAGGAGACTGAGCTATGTTGTGTAAAAATTTGACACTTTTGGAAAAAAATACGGAAGTATGAAGGGTTCCGTTTGAAACAATTGTAGATAAACTTTTTGTAAAGCGTGCGATATTTCTTCACGCGGTGTTAAAAACGCAAGTGTGAAGAAGGCTTTAACCCCCCCAAATGTTGAGCTTGAGTTGATACCTTCATTTAATGTATTTAATATTAAATTGAATACTAGTATACAGGGTCTTAGAAAACGGCAACCGAGTAATTATAGTAAGTGATTCTTGCTCGATTGGTTGGAGCCCCCAGAGGCTCTATCCTGATGCTGCCTGTGGTGAATGAAAGAGAAGAGGGGTGGCGTTCACAGATTCTATGGACAAAAGTTATTTTGAGATTTATGCATATAATCACTTTACATAAATTGTTCAGCTATAATGCAAGAGATTTTGTTCATAAGTTATTTGATTACACTGTTTTAATATACTTGATTAAAGATATAATAAGTTCGGTTCAACCAGGCAAGGGGTTTGCCCAACCCCCCTGCCTGGTCATTGAACAATCATGAAGTGTGCAGTGTGCAGTATAACAAACTAGAGGATACAATAAACTGAAAAATGTTCATTTATGTGTAGAGAATTTCAAAATAAACTTCATTTATATATAAATATATGAAGATTATTTTGAAAAACTCTAAAGAAAAATGACCTTTATGTAGTTTGTTGTATCCGATAGTTTGTTCTATTGCACAATAATTTCATGATTGTTCAATGACCTGGCAGGGGGGTTCGGTACACATAATATTAGTTCCGATAAGATAAGCTTCAGTTATTCGGGCTTTTAGTTTTGAAATTAAATTTCATTCATTGTTTTTTTATGTCAATTAGTTTGTACTGAATAAAGAATAATCATTGTGCCCTACATTTCATAATAAATAAAATGAATGTTTTTACCGCACGCTCGGCTTTAGGGGTTTAGAGGGGTTTAAAAACGCGCAACGCATTCTAAAGATTGTGCAAATTGGCAAATGCGTGGAAATATGCACAATAATTGACGCTTATTGACGAAGCGTCTTTCTCTTGTGTCCAGAATTGTCCGTTTTATGAACTATTTTTAACTAGCGTCCAAAAGCCTTATGTTTGCCCTCATATACCATACAGTTACATGCTATTTTAGAGTCATGCGATAATTGACGCGCGTCAAAAGACGCTCGTGTGCGGGGTTCTAATCCCACTTTTAATGTGCAAGAAATATTTATTTTTCTTGTACGAATGTTACGAATATAATTACGGTTCCCTTATTAAATTTCCACAACTAGAAGGCTACGGTAGAACCACCCACTGAAGATTAAGGTGGGCCCAAGATAATCTCCTATTGCCCCACCATAACCTCCCTAGAGCCCTAAACAGACAGCTTGCCAATAAATTGCGAGTTTTAGAGTCTAGAGAAGGCGAAAGTCTTCAAAAAGTCTCCAGTTGTTTTCTTTGGCAGAGCATTTGTCTCCATTAAGCTCGTATACCACAGACTGGACAAACTAACTAATTTGCCTTCCTAATGACCTTCAACGAACCTTCTTAGCTCTTTAAACCTTCAATCCATCCCTAGGGAATTTAGCCCTCACAGTTTGGCTTATAGCTTTTTAAAATATCTAAGACTAGATTTATATAGTGTGACGTATATGGACACTTACAGTTGTCAGAAAGTAGGAAATATGACACAAAACATTAACAAATTTGACTTTCAATACGCATCAATACAAACTTTCTGAAACAACGATCCGTTAACTCTTACGTTTTTTTCTTTACATTATTCATTCACATTGGAATTCATTTTTCGATTTCAATATATCCTTCTTTAGCAATGAATGCAGAGTTATAGTCCTAGTGATGTCATAAAATTAAAAACGGTATACTTTTAATATTCATTACACCCACCATAACTTTATCTGAGATTGCTATTATTGGCTCAGTATTTCGTCTTTTAAAACACTATCAGGACTATCCTAACTGCTAATAAATCACTATCAGGACTATTCTAACTGCTAATAAAACACTATCAGGACTATCCTAACTGCTAATAAAACACTATCAGGACTATCCTAACTGCTAATAAAACACTATCAGGACTATCCTAACTGCTAATAAAACACTATCAGGACTATCCTAACTGCTAATAAAACACTATCAGGACTATTCTAACTGCTAATAAAACACTATCAGGACTATCTTAACTGCTAATAAAACACTATCAGGACTATCCTAACTGCTAATAAAACACTATCAGGACTATCCTAACTGCTAATAAAACACTATCAGGACTATTCTAACTGCTAATAAAACACTATCAGGACTATTCTAACTGCTAATAAAACACTATCAGGACTATCCTAACTGCTAATAAAACACTATCAGGACTATTCTAACTGCTAATAAAACACTATCAGGACTATTCTAACTGCTAATAAAACACTATCAGGACTATTCTAACTGCTAATAAAACACTATCAGGACTATTCTAACTGCTAATAAAACACTATCAGGACTATCCTAACTGCTAATAAAACACTATCAGGACTATCCTAACTGCTAATAAAACACTATCAGGACTATTCTAACTGCTAATAAAACACTATCAGGACTATCCTAACTGCTAATAAAACACTATCAGGACTATTCTAACTGCTAATAAAACACTATCAGGACTATTCTAACTGCTAATAAAACACTATCAGGACTATTCTAACTGCTAATAAAACACTATCAGGACTATCCTAACTGCTAATAAAACACTATCAGGACTATCCTAACTGCTAATAAAACACTATCAGGACTATTCTAACTGCTAATAAAACACTATCAGGACTATTCTAACTGCTAATAAAACACTATCAGGACTATCCTAACTGCTAATAAAACACTATCAGGACTATCTTAACTGCTAATAAAACACTATCAGGACTATCCTATATGCTAATAATAACATGGCTTTATTTCAACTTCCTCACGTGTATAATACTTTCTATACTCTTGCTGCACGATATATAACTTAGCTAAACGTACCACACTGTTGGCACTAATTTTCACACTCTTGATACAGGTTCCAGTACCTTTCACACTCTTGATACAGGTTCCAGTACCTTTCACACCCTCGATACAGGTTCCAGTACCTCTCACACTCTTGATACAGGTTCCAGTACCTCTCACACTCTTGATACAGGTTCCAGTACCTTTCACACTCTTGATACAGGTTCCAGTACCTTTCACACTCTTGATACAGGTTCCAGTACATTTCACACCCTCGATACAGGTTCCAGTACCTCTCACACTCTTGATACAGGTTCCAGTACCTCTCACACTCTTGATACAGGTTCCAGTACCTCTCACACTCTTGATACAGGTTCCAGTACCTTTCACACTCTTGACACAGGTTCCAGTAGCTCATTGGAAGTTTAAAGGTTCTCTCCTGCAATCCCTGGACTCTCACTTTTCCTTCATAGTCTCTATTTTGGTGTTTTGATTTCCCTTTTCATCCTATCGAAGCAATTTGGTGGTGAAAAAGAGGCGAGAGGGCAAAAAATACGAGAAATCTAGTTTGTTAACATGTTTGCACCTGCACCTGAATGAATATTTTCTACCTGGAAAAATCCTCTAAATTCTCAAAAACATGAAAAAACGGCATGAAGGAAAAAGGTGAAAAAGAATGGGAAAAAGAATGTGTATATTGGGAACATAAACGAAAAATGTGAAGATGTGAAAATATTGTAAAGATGGATGTGTAAATTGAGAATATGGAGGAATAATTTGAAAAATTATATGAAGAAAAATAAGTAAATTGAAAACGGTGCTAGGATGATTCATCCCCGGACAATTCGTCACCGGATAATACGTCGCCTGGACAATTCGTCGCCAGACAATTCGTCTCCGGATAATACGTCACCTGGACAATTCGTCGCAGGACAATACGTTGCCGATTGAAAATAAATGAGATAATTGATACTATATTTATAATAGGTATATAACCTTCATATCCAATTACAATGTTCGAGAATACGCAATTGTACTGGAATATGTAATTGTTCGGGAATATGTAACTGTACAAGAATACGTAACTGTATGGGAATACGTAACTGCACGGGAATGTGTAACTGCACGGGAATGGGAAAATGTTCGGGAATACGTAACTGCACGGGAATATGAAAATGTTCGGGAATACGTAACTGTACGGGAATGCGTAACTATACGGGAATACGTAACTGTTTGGGAATACATAAATTTTCGGGAATATGTAACTGAACGAGAAATGACAGAGTGCAGAGAATCTCAAACTCTCTGATTGGTCGTTTTTCTTAGCGCCAGAACACAGAGTTCAATAACATCATTTCCCGTTATTTTATTCACTTTAACAGATTCATTTCACTCGTGACTGCCCATTGGTCAATTGAAGCGTGACGTCATGACTTCAAGTCCCCTCTCAATGAATGGATTCGATCACACGGCAGTAATTGAAGTCACTGTGAACAATGATTGTGAACTGTGACTGTGTGAACAGTGACTGTGAACAGTGACTGTATGAACAGTGACTGTGTGAACAGTGACTGTGTGAACAGTGACTGTGTGAACAGAGACTGTGAACAGTGACTGTGTGAACAGTGACTGTGTGAACAGTGACTGTGTGAACAGTGACTGTGTGAACAGTGACTGTATGAACAGTGACTGTGTGAACAGTGACTGTGTGAACAGTGACTGTGTGAACAGTGACTGTGTGAACAGTGACTGTATGAACAGTGACTGTGTGAAAAGTGATTGTGTGAACAGTGACTGTGTGAACAGTGACTGTGTGAACAGTGACTGTGTGAACAGTGACTGTGTGAACAGAGACTGTGAACAGTGACTGTGTGAACAGAGACTGTGAACAGTGACTGTGTGAACAGTGACTGTGTGAACAGTGACTGTGTGAACAGTGACTGTGTGAACAGTGACTGTGTGAACAGTGACTGTGTGAACAGTGACTGTGTGAACAGTTACTGTGTGAACAGTGACTGTGTGAACAGAGACTGTGAACAGTTACTGTGTGAACAGTTACTGTGTGAACAGTGACTGTGTGAACAGTGACTGTGTGAACAGTTACTGTGTGAACAGTGACTGTGTGAACAGTTACTGTGTGAACAGAGACTGTGAACAGAGACTGTGAACAGAGACTGTGCAATCATTGCTCTACACAAGTGTACAGTCAAGTTCGAGTTTATTTTTCTGAAAAAAGAAATGATTGGCTGGTCATAGAACATCGAGTGGATCATTTTTGAAATTAATATACCCCAATCATAATTTACAATTAGGCATTCTATAAACCATACTAAGGTTAGTTTCAAGTTATCGGGCGGTTCCACATTAACGGTCAAAACATGATTCAATTAATATTTTAAATTTGATGAAACAGGATTTGAAAGAAAATTCTCGAGTACGGTAAAATAGCAACTTACAATTGAAGAAATATACGAGAAAAAGCAATTAACTAGCAAATGGCATGATATTAATCAATACATATTAGTTTGCATTTAATTTAACATTGTTTTAGAATAAACGCTTTGTGCCTCTCTATACTATAGCATGTAGAACTGATCTTCGATTAGAATTCGTTCTTTCTTATCGTTGCATATTTCACATTAGCATCATCTATATTTACCACATTAATTTAGTTACTGTGGGTACTTTAAAGATAGAATTGGATATATATTCATACATATATATATTTAGAATATATATACACTTAGTAATAAATATAATTAGAATATGTATTCATGACTTCTTGGACGAAAACGGTCAGTTTTAATTACAGCACACTCTATACCTGTGGTTCCCAAATTTTCTCTCATTTTGCCTTGCAGTCTGTTCAAGCATCTCCAATTCCTATTTCCCAGGCAAGAAAGATTTATTCCTGGGATATTAAATGGAATATCTCAGGAATAAATCCTTCTTGCCTGGGTTATTCCCTTAATATCCCAGGAATGATTCTTTTTGCCTGGGTTACCTCTAAGACACTCTGAGATTATTTTAGTTTACTTTTCTAATGTACAAATATACCGATAAACTTTTCCTAACAAAGTTCAGTTGAAAAAAGCAGATAGTAACAAATGAAATGACTTTTTTGCTTTTCTTCTTCAGAATTAAATCCATCTGAGATTTCATAATTAGTAGATAATGTAATTATTTGAGAACAAATGCTCTGTTTCTTACAATGAACCAACTATCCGATCTTTGATATTTCTAATGTAACGTACATTATACACAATTTTTTTCTGATATTTTCGAAAAGGTTTGAACCCTGTATAGTTTTATAAATTTCTTTTTAACCACATTGCTGTGAATTAATTCGATCCAGGATAGGCATTAAATCATCGAACACGTACACTGTACTCGGAATATGGTTGCTGAACATATAGGTTAAGAACCAGTCTGTTCTTTAGAAATCTTAGATAATTAACCTAAATGTGAACACCCACTTTCCGACAACTGAAAGCATAATAAAGATTTTGTAAGGTTACAAAAGAAAGTAAAAAATAAAAAATGTTGCATAAAAAACAATAAATATCAAAAATATTCCAGAAAAACATTGAATATCAAAAATATTCCAAAAAAACATTAAATATCAAAAATATTCCAAAAAAAACTTTAAAAATCAAAAATGCTACAAACAAACATTATATATCAAAAATATTACAAAAAAAACATTAAATATCAAAAATGTTGCAAAAAAAACATTAAATATCAAAAATGTTGCAAAAAACATTAAAAATCAAAAATGTTACATTCACAGGTCTACACTCTTTTTCAAATAAGTTCAATACATCCATTCTAAAGTGTCAATTTTCAGTTAAAAAACTATTGACAACTGCATTGAATTTCCCGTAGATTTTTCCTCTGATAAATATTCCAATAATTGAGCATTAAAATTTAGGCATCAAATAATAGAAGTGTTGCGTCTATGCCGTGTAAGTTACAAATCATCGGACGGTTTCACATCTTCGGTCATATAAGAAAAAAGGATATAAAGATAATAATTTTATTTTTTATTTAAAATAAAAATTAAATAATAATTTTTATTATTTCGTTTTTTCTTATATGACCGAAGATGTGAAACTGATCGATAATTCGTAACTTACCCAATGTTGGGGAACGTAACTGTACCCAAGCACTCACAGTAATCGAAAACTGGGCATTAGTGGTCAATAAGGAATTTCTAAAGCTAAATTAACGCCCACTTTGCGGGAACTGTGAGTGTCTGTGTACTGTGATTTTCAACTTATACAGTATGCATTTATCATGGAATACCCAGAGAGAAAATTATGGTGGGGCCATAGAAGATTAAGAAAAGTCACCTTTCAATCTTTTGATTAAATTTGTATTTTACTAACATTCCCTACTAGTTTCTACGATAACCCCTACCATCTTCCTTAATCTCCCAAAATCTACCATAATTCCCACCATCTTCCTTAATCTCCCAATATCTACCATAATTTCCCCCATCTTCCTTAATCTACCAAAATCTACCATAATTCCCACCATCTTCCTTAATCTACCAAAATCTACCATAATTCCCACCAGTTTCCTCAATCTCCCAATATCTACCATACTTCCCCCCATCTTCTTTAATCTCCCAATATCTACCATAATTCCCACCATCTTCCTTAATCTTCCAATATCTACGATAATTCCCACCATCTTCCTTAATCTCCCAATATCTACCATAATTCTCACCATCTTCCTTAATCTCCCAATATCTACCATAATTCCCACCATCTCCCAATATCTACCATAATTCTCACCATCTTCCTTAATCTCCCAATATCTACCATAATTCCCACCATCTCCCAATATCTACCATAAATTACTCAGTAAAAAGAGAAAGTGTAATCATAGGTTCACCAATAATAATTATAGTAAACAGATTTTCCCATTTAATATTTGTAGCATAAAGGTGATGGTCCACATTATGTTCACAATATTGGTTCACATTTGTTGTGCTTGGTTAGATTAGAACAATAAACTTATTTCTTAATATAATTTAATAAATATTTTTAATATATATTTTTTTACAGTATCTTGAAGGAGAAGTAAAGAATTCAGGAAAATTTCATTTGAACTGAAATTCTAAATAAAAATCTTAAAAAAATAATTTTTTTTTAGATTTTTATTTAGAATTTAGTTCAAATAGATTTTTTAATTTTTTTTAAATTTAATTTTAAACTCTCTTTAACATTCATCTTTTTTTTCGTATGTCACATATTTATACAAAGTAATTCAAAATATTGCCCCAATGTTTACTATGGTAGAATCTGCTTAAAGTTTTTCCCTTTCAAAGAATAACTTCACCACATTCATCTCTCCCAAATAGAGCAGGTTTTAAAATGCAAGCCATTCATAACAATGGAGGTGCTTTATTGAACACAAATAGCCATTTACAATCGACAAATCAAGTTGTTATCACTTTAAAACAGTTTCCTTGGGTATAAAGTTCATTGGCTTTCTTCCAACCTTAGATCCATAGTTTCTGCACTTGCTCATATATTGCGAAAGCAGCAACCTCTCTGAAGCTAAAGAATATAAAAAGTGATGATGATGGAGTATTAGTATGGTGACTGTGAACATGGAGTAGTGATGCTAGTAATTAAAAACATATTTTTAAATAATTATAATATTTTATATATTTTATTTTATTTTAGTATATTTTATATTTTTTTTCTTTATTTTATATATATTTTTTTTATTTTACTTTTTATGCCAATATACAATAGGCATAAATATAAATAATTTGATTGATTTATGTTTTAATATTTAAAAGTTTTATGATATTTATGTGTACATATCATAATTAATTATAGAGATAGATATTATTAGATACCAAGCTATGGTGGGGCCATAGAAGATTTAGGTTCTCTCAATCTTCTATGGCCCCACCATAACTTTAATTCTAGAATCACTGAAATGGATAAATGTTACTTTTCTGCCGAAACAAACAAATTTATCTCTACTTCTAGAAAAGAAAACGAATGAAGTCTAATACAGTGGTGTCAAATAAAGTAGTTTGTGAAGAGATAATAAAGATAGAGAAGTTGTTATCTTAGGCTCTAAGCTATATAGGGTAAGTTGCGAATCATCGGTCAGTTCTACCTCTTCGGTCATATAAAATAAAAATATAAAATTTAACTTCTTTTTAATCAATTAAAGAACCTAATAATTAATTTTGAAGACTATGTTTTTTTTGTTGTATCTGAGTGTTTAAAGGGGGGGTGCGGGTAAAATCAAACATTAGCTAAAATGTGTTTTACTGGAATCAGCATAATTAATTATGTATTATGACATACTTTGTTCATCTGGGAAAAATCTATTTAAAAAAATAATATTTAATTAAAATTAGGTTTGCGCCATCTGGTGTCAAATAGCACAAGCTTCGTGGAATTTTTGTTGTATTTAAACAAGTTTGATCGTGTTTACCTAAGGTAGGTGTATCCGAATATCAAGTACCTATCTAGGCTATCACGCGGCGCGGTTCTGATACTGACTGAAAATAGTGCCTAGGTACCTTTTTAAATATTGTAAAATGTCAATGATTAGAAAATGTATTATAAGAAACTGCCCTTCATGCCATATGAAGTCAAAACTAGGCTAATATTTCAAAAGATTCCCATTGAAAACAAAAACGATTCTGTTGCCAGTTGGGGTTAGACAGAAGTGACTTTATTTTATGGACTCCATTCAATCTCTAAGAAAAATTCGAAAATATGCTGTCTCCATTGGCATTTTAAACCGGAAGATTTCAACAATTTTGACTAGGCTACCTATTTCATCAGTGGACGGAAGTCACAGAAATTTTGTTTAATACTGAAGCCTCAATCCCTCAACTTTAGGCATTTCATACTTCTGAGATTGATTCTCACTCTGGGTAAGTCCATTTTCCCTATCTACCTTGAGTTTTATAACTGTTACTTTCATGTTACTGTCTAAAACAAGAAGCTTCCTAACACTAATAACAGTTAGGTAGATAGTACCGTAGTAGGTATACTAGGTAGTACTGTTGGTGTTGGTAAATGGTAGATAACACTAGCTTGGGACTTAGATTCCATGACCTTAGATGAAACCTATGCTACTGTTACTACATAGTACCTACCAACTTGCCTAATTTTAAACTAAATATACATAGTTAGTAGTTAATTAGACATTAGTTAGGCTAAGTTAGCCCTCTATATCATGAAAAATATTTATTTAATATCAAACTTTTATGTTTCAATTTTCAACTAAGAAAGGCAATATTTTTTCAATTTAAACAAGAGGTGTGAATTTGTGATATAACACAAAAAAAGAAAAACATATCCTATTGTGCTAAGGTTGATTACCTGAATTATGAATAGGTACCTACTAATAAGTTAATAGTCTAGCTTCTTTTTCAGTGTATCATTGTATGTTACAGTGTTATATAGAGTATAGACTAGTCACTAGACTCTCTACAGTCTACTAGGTTAGGTATTTGTAGCATTGTAGGAACTAGCCAACTGGGTACTGAGGTACCTAAGCCACTTACCTTAGTCAACTTAAATATACTATTTAGAGTTTCCAGGTTTCAAATTGAGCACAAAGTCGCTAGCCAAGTACTAAGTAGACACATTCCAAGGAGGAAATTTGAATTTAATTGTCTCAAATATAATCTTCACCTGGTAGCCAAATTTAGATACAGTGTCAAAATCAGTATGTCAAGTAATTACAATGCAATTAGTTTTTATCAACCAATACAATATTTTACTCAAGCTACGTTAGTGAAGAAATAATATTAAACTTTTTTTTATCCAGAATGATATTAAGTGGCATTCTGATAAGATTCTAATCATTTTATAATTATATTTCTCAGGTTCAGCCATTGTTGCAAGAAGGGACTTGGGAGAGATATGAAGGACTGAGTTTGAAGCATTCTTTGAAGGAAAGTATTATTTCCCTGACAAGATAAATAATCAGAATTATTTACTATGAGAGGTAATTATGAGATTTGGCTTATACATACAAATTCTTATTAGCTATATAAATTTTCATATAAGCAAAAGAGCATATGATGTTTCCTCTTCGACCTAATTGAAACGCATGCGGTTTTAGTAGCTACTAAATTAAATTCTTTGGCATCATCATATTGAGTAAATACTATTGATCTATTATTACCCTTCCTCAATTAGGATCTTTTGAGAGTACTTGAAATATATTGTTAAACATTTTTGCAAGATAACTGATAACACCCAACTAAATTCATTTTCAGGTAAGCATTTACAACTTATAAGAAAAAATAACTTTATGTGAAGAAGGAGACACTGCTATGTTGATAATATAAAGGAAGTTGGAAAATGAACTCAACTCTGAACAATCAATATAAAACTACAGAGAGAATTAGCTCCAATGCTTCAGCCCTAGTAACTGCCAGTGAAGAAATCTGCAAAAAAATTTATTATCTACTCTATTCTCTTCTAAAAAATAACATTTTTCATGGCTGGTGAAACTTGCATTAGGAAATATTCGGAGGAAACGATTGTCAATGGCATCACACTACATACACTCATAGAGTTAAAATACAAATAATGAAATGTGACATTTTAATGATGCTTCTGCATCTATAATAAGGAAACTTTTTTGGTTACTAACTGTGAATTGAGTATTCAAATATCTGTCCTCAGTATACTTACATCCAAGATTGAGACTATTATTACATTTTCTAGGGTTTGCAGCGTTTCTTGAATAGAGATTCATATTGCAAAAAATATGTGTATGATAAAGATTGGAACAATTTACTCTCCTCCTTCAAAAAATCAATTTATTGTCATTATGGGCATTAAATGAAGATATCTCTGATTCTCTACTAAGTATTTGTTCCATTTATTAGTTCACATATTAAGATGAATCCACAAACTTGTGTTATTTTAACTTGATTTAATCAACCATTACAATTCTGTAAATTCTGAAATATTCAGTAGGTATATAACTGTTTTTTAAATGTTTATGATCATGGGATTAATTGTTATAAAATGAATCTTATTTCTGTAATGTTTTAAGGAAATAATAAATATTTGAAATCTTGTCACATTTGTACTGTTTAATAAAACTTGTATATACATATGGTAACTTTTATTGATAGGAAATCCTTGAATATGAACAATAATGCAAAAAAAAAAAATATAGAATAACTATTCATAAATAGACTCCTAATGATTAAATAAAAATATAGAATAACTATCCATAAATAGACTCCTAATGATTAAATAAAAATATAGAATAACTATTCATAAATAGACCCCCAATGATTGATAGTTATTGTTGAATGATTTTTCACAAAAAAGATGATATTTATATAAACTGTATAATTAGCAAAGTTTCATTTTATTTATTAACACTAATATACCAATATTAAAGTAAAAATTTCTTAATTCAGAATGTAACTACTATCTAGCTATTTTTTGTGCTTTTACTCCATTTCTTTCCTTTCTTTATCGCTGCCATTTATTTTCAACACAGGATACTATTAAATTTTGGGAAACTATAAATTTTGATGAAATTGGGATTAGGGGATCAAGTTCTCCATGCAGTGATGAGTGTTGAATAACCATTGTGCAGGCAACAGTGAGCTGTGATGTATGGCAAGTAATCAGGCATCAGTCTGCTCTGTTGTCTTAAGAGGATACCTGTGGAAATAGAAAATGAGATTATAGATTGTGTATTCAATTATATACACAAAATGAGAAATAATGTTTACTTCACTTTTGATATGAATTTTTAATAGAAAGTGAATTGTACAACAATGAGAAAAGTATAAATATATATAGTTAGTTGCAAATTTTGAGATTAATTGATAATCAGATGCAGTAACTGAAACAAAACTGCCCACTTAACATTGTATTATAAAATCTGCTTGAATTGCAATTAGTATTATTTAGGAATTAGTTGTAGTGGAGATTTATTTCAAATTGACTGGTCTGACTCTGATATTGTCTTAAAACAAGTTACTTCAATTTGGATGTCACTCATCTAAGTTGATCTAACTAGGGGATATAATATTTGTTTGTATATAAAATAGCTATCAAAAAATTTATATAGCCTATTTATGAAATTAGTAATTACCACTAAGCTTTTGGCAGATAGTTTCAATTTCAGTCTCTCAAAGTAATGAAAATAGGATAAAATCTAACTAAAGATATTGATCAATTCTAATTAATCAGCTTGTATAAGATGTATAATTTATTCTCAAAAAAACTCTTTTCTCTTTAATTAACATGCAGATAATGATGTAAATAAGCATCTGCTTGCAAAGAATCTTTCAAAAACATCACCAATAATGCACTGGCTAATGGAGGTAAATGTACATAGACTCAGACTGCAGGAACTGGTAAAGTGTTCTCCAAGAAATCCTATATTTTGGCTTCTGTTCTCAATAGAAATACATGTAAAAAAAGGAGGAAATTGTTAAAAATGTCCCAAATTTTGCAGACTGGAATTTTTATTATTATTGATTTAATTAATTTAATTTAATGTACATATTTTCAAAATGAAAAACAGAAGGTAGGGGTTAAGGTAAAGCAGGTAAATTGCGACACAGTAGCTAACTGTGGGATCTAACCACTGTAAACTACAGAACAGTGAGAACACTAATAAAATTATCAGTTTCAAAACACACATTAAATTGAAATTAGCTACAATTTATAGTAACATTTCAATAAAAATTACGTTCAACTGCCAGCAGTTTTTAGAGACTTTCTTAAGAGGGCCGCAATCAGAAATTAAAGGACCGCAATTTACCCAGACTGTAAGAAGTGGTAAACTTAGTTTACCAATTTTACAATTTTTGATTTCTAATGTCTTTCTATATTTTAATAATTTACAGGTATTTTACTGAGTAAAATCCATGTAAATTATTAAAATAAAGAAAGAAATCAAAGATTGTTTGCACAGAAATTGTAAAAATTTCCCATATTCTGCACCAAGTAAGAAAAATGAGACAATTTTCTGTGCGAACAATCCATTATTTTGTCCTATATTTAAATTAATATAAGACAGAATTTTACTGAGAAGTGAGAACAAAAGCAAAATGGAGAATTTATTAATTTCATTGGAGAACAGTTTACAAATTCCTGTAGTTTGGGAAATGGGTGTGCTCAGTGCACCTGAGTCCTGTCCAACTCCTAGGTAACCTATCTGTCTCGTGTCTGGCAGCATAATAATAATCTGACTCTGTCATATGTTTCAAACTTTCAGTTTCATATAAAATACTGAGACTAGTCTGTTCTGAGTTCTGACTAGAGTGTAGTCACGTAGTGTACATACAAGACTACAGTAACAAGCCAGTACAGGGTGAAATGTACCTAGGAATTAGGATGTTAGGACTATGAGGCTATGAAAGCCTAAAAAATTTCATACAAACTTGAGTTTAACTGTTGCCAACTTACCTAGCACTGTAGTCTCAACTCTGTTGACTGCACGGTTCACTGTAATTTGTATACTGCTGGTTTAGGCTCATTAGTCGTAGCGGCATAACCCGTAGATACTATATAGTCAAGTTTAATAGAAATTAATACCCTAATTCTTATATATAAGTAAAAGAAGATAACAATAAAATATTGACATACAAATACGAGAGATAATAGGCACTGAGTCATGAACTATACATGTGACGCCATATTTTTTCTATCATACATTCCAGTTTCGATCAGGACACTATTTTTTGTTTACATTATCAGCTGATATTTGTAAACATTGCAGTTGTAGGTAACGCCATCTACCGGACTATCGCATAACTTTATGTTAACTAATAAAAAAACTATTTTCTCTTAAGATACTGTGAATTGAACCGAAATATCTCATATCTGTAACTAATTAATGTTTATCTATCATATTATGTTAAAATATTTCATATGAAAATTAGACGCACCCCCCCTTTAAGTTTAAGATAACTTATTTTTCCCAGACTCTAATTCATCTATATTCTTTTTTCCCCAATCAACCTCCTGTATATGATAGAGTACGTCCTATTTGAAGAGTAATGTATTTCTTATCTTGAATAACATCATATACATTTACACGATCAGTAGATTCTTAATGAAATGGTTACTGTGGATGGTATACAGATAGTGGAAGAGGTGACCAACTGACCACCCCTAAAATAAGTGGTTTCTAAGTACACTGAGAAAAATAAACAACTCCAACTGATGCACCCAAGTGTTTCGAGTTCTCCCTATGGCTTTGTCTCTAAAACGAGACACTTTAGTGCATCAAACCATAGTTTTGATGCACTAAAGTGCATCAGTTCGATGCACTTTAGTGTCACAAATTTTCCTTTGCTAAAATGATGAGAATAATTTTTTTCATCACTTTAACGAACTAAGAGCTAGGACACTAAAGTGCATCGAACTGATGCACTTTAGTGCATCCAAACTGTAGTTTGATGCACTATTAAGTGTCTCGCTTGAGAGACAAAGCCATAGGGTGAACTCGAAACACCTGTGGGCATCAAAATTTCTCTGAGTGTACTGTACTGAATGTACTGACCCTAGTGACCGAACAAAACTGCACCTAAAGTTATTAACCAACTGACTAACAGTAGTTTTAAAAATTCATGCCTTTATATAGTTTGAGCATCTCAACCAATGTGCCAAAGCCACGTTCATAGTTTTGCGAGGTCTAATCGTACCACTAATCTATTTGGGCTTGCGGTAAACCATGGTCACTCTAAAAGACATTTACACTAATTTACTCGGTACATTTCACCGCGAAAAAGGTTCATTTTTTATCATTAGAATCTCTAAACTCTAATCGAATGAAGTACATAATTCTTAACATGACTTTTATAAAACATAATATTCAATCTTTCTACCCTCGTGAGAAAGATTAATACGACTAAGGCTGGTAGAAACATTCCATTATTATATAAACTCTTTTTTCCAATGTAGCTTTTGAACGCTGCAATTTTTAATGCCTTGCAAAATTATTTCAACTAAATGGAATCAGGGTTAATTCACTTACAGCAGTCATCTTGATATGAAAAATACATTTGCAGAAGTCATCTTAACATGAAGAACTCTTGCAAGCCAAATTCTTCTTGTTTATTTTCAGTATATTTTCATGAATCTTTAGGGCGTTTAACGCCTCTTTTTTCCCCGATTAGTTGGGCTTGCATTCTCCAGACGAAGACAAAGAGAAGATTCAGCAGTTTATTTATGTCCACCACAACTTCTGAAGCCACTTCTTCATCATCTCAACATTCTGACAAAAGACAACTAATTTACTCCGAGCTCTTGTTCTCTTTTTATATTAAAGGGGAAGTTATGGTGGGGCCATCGAAGAATAAGAGGATGGACTCTACTTTTTTGAGTACTTTAGCGAATGAATCAAATATCAATAAATTATATATCATAAAATGTTATTTATGTTCTTGTTTCATTTAATTTACGTCTTCTTTCGATATGAATTTTCTAATAATTTTCATACATCTTTCTTTTACTACCAAAATTTCCATCTTTCCCACATCTTCCCAGTTTCTAACCCGTCTTCCCACTTTATCTCCGAATATCTTCCATCTTTCCCACCATCTTCCGCAGTCTCTCTCATCTTTCCCACCATCTTCCCTCTTGTCCTCCCATCTTTTCCACCATCTTCCCACTTGCTCTCCCAATATCTTCCCTACTTCCCACCATTTCCCATTTTCTCTCCCATCTTCCCCTCCATCTTCCCATTTTCTCTCCCATCTTCCCCTCCATCTTCCCATTTTCTCTCCCATCTTCCCCTCCATCTTCCTAGTTTCTCTCCCAATATCTCTCATACTTCCCACCATTTTCCCATTTTCTCTCCCATCTTTCTCACCATCTTCCCTCTTTCTCCCCCATCTTCCCCACCATCTTCCCACTTTCTCCCCAGTGTCGTTGCTATGCTCCAATCCAGTCCAAAAGTCCCATCTCATTGTTCTTTTCAATCGAGACAATTTGGAAAGCGTTTGAATTTATTTTATTGTTCGAAGGTTTGCGGACTTAATTGATTGATCCGAACATTGCCGAGTAATTAAAAATTAGATCGGTTAGACTGTTTCAATTAGAACAATGGGGTAAGGAATAGATATTAGAAGATCTTCTAAATGATGGCATTAGAAACGATCGAAGATATTAGAATCTTTGGCCATTCTAAAGCCCCTCTATTATGAATAAATTGTAACTAGTTATTGTTAAGAATTAAAGATAATGAGGTCTAAGTTTTTGGTATATTTGCTTTTATAAAGTGCGATGAGAATTTATTAGAATAATAATAGGTATTTAATGGATGAAAAAGTTTATGGATTGAAATTTGTTTCAAAGATTGGTTGAATATATTAGATATTATATTAATGAGAACTTTCATCACCTTCTTATATTTACAAAATTGATAAATTATATTAATCTTTCTTGAATTTATCTAATTGTGCGGGTTAGTTTCTGCAACTTAGTTTATTAGTGAATTTTCTTTTTTCTTCTTATTCATTTTATTATAATTTTTTTACTTGTGTTATATTTTTCTGAGTTTCTATTCATTTTTTCTCATTTAAAATCAGTTTTCCGGCATATAAACCTTAGTGATAAAATCAGTCGTCCTAAATTTGTATTTTTGATCTCCTTTACAACATTTTTCACCGGTAACAGCCAAGATACAATTTGATGGACAATTTTAGAAGGGGACCACTGGAAGTTAAGAAGAGATCTTACTTAATCTACGTTGGCCCCCTCATAACCATAACGTAAACTAACAGTCTTATCCGTATTCCTTAAAAACATTTCATTCCTTGATCATCTTTACAAAAAATACTGAACATGTCTCTGTACAGATTTATCTCATCCATCATTAGAATTCCTCCTATGAAAAGTAAGAATCCTGAGTAATGAAGTAGCTTCTATAATGAACAAATTTCCTTCAACCTGCCAAAAACGAGCTATCCAGTATCAGTTTTCTAAAACAGATGACCATTTAATGACAGACTGCACTATAAAGTCACTATACAAAATTTCTTAACTATACGGTATACACTATACACTGTATAGTGTATACCGTATAGTGAAGAAATTTGGTTTTAGTGACTTGTATAGTGTACACTAAACAGGCTATACATCCTTTCTCAGAACTGTACACTACCTATATAGGATTTCACTATAGAGGAGTTCCTCTGTATCAGATAATAATATGCTAACATTCCCCCCTCCTCTCCTCCCCCCCCTCGCCAAGCATCCTATAGGTAATGGTCGTCTATTTCGTCACCAATGATGTCTGTTCCAACATCAAACGGCAACGATAAGTGACTTTTAGAGTGACTAAAGCTTCTGAAACACGACTTCTCTCTCAAATAATACGCCCTTCCTTTGCCTTAGCTTGGAGATACGCTTGTGGTT
This sequence comes from Caprella mutica, assembly GCA_947561585.1. Taxonomy (NCBI): domain Eukaryota; kingdom Metazoa; phylum Arthropoda; class Malacostraca; order Amphipoda; family Caprellidae; genus Caprella; species Caprella mutica. Next base: position 272,469 of record CANNZV010000946.1, on the reverse strand, counting down.
TATCTTTGGTTTTAACGGTTGTGGTTTATCTTTGGTTTTAACGGTTGTGGTAAATCTTTGGTTTAAACGGTTGTGGTATATCTTTGGTTTTAACGGTTGTGGTTTATCTTTGGTTTTAACGGTTGTGGTTTATCTTTGGTTTTAACGGTTGTGGTTTACCTTTGGTTTTAACGGTTGCGGTTAATCTTTAATTTTAACGGTTGTGGTTTATCTTTGGTTTTAACGGTTGTGGTTTATCTTTGGTTTTAACGGTTGTGGTTTATCTTTGGTTTTAACGGTTGTGGTTTATCTTTGTTTTTAACGGTTGTGGTTTATCTTTGGTTTTAACGGTTGTGGTTTTCTTTGGTTTTAACGGTTGTGGTTTATCTTTGGTTTTAACGGTTGTGGTTTATCTTTGGTTTTAACGGTTGTGGTTTATCTTTGGTTTTAACGGTTGTGGTTTATCTTTGGTTTTAACGGTTGTGGTATATCTTTGGTCTTAACGGTTGTGGAATATCTTTGGTTTTAAATGAAAGTGTTTTTCAATCTTTAAAGTATCTTAATGAGTCAGACTAAAATGACCTTAAAGTTAGAGGTATTTATAGCTCACTTTGATGAATTGTGACCTCTAAGGTTATTGTGACCTCTAAAGTTATTGTGACCTCTAAAGTTATTGTGACCTCTAAGGTTATTGTGACCTCTAAGGTTATTGTGACCTCTAAGGTTATTGTGACCTCTAAGGTTATTGTGACCTCTAAAGTTATTGTGACCTATAAGGTTATTGTGACCTCTAAAGTTATTGTGACCTCTAAGGTTATTGTGACCTCTAAGGTTATTGTGACCTCTAAAGTTATTGTGTCCTCTAAGGTTATTTTGACCTCTAAGGTTATTGTGATCTCTAAGGTTATTGTGATCTCTAAGGTTATTTTGACCTCTAAGGTTATTGTGACCTCTAAGGTTATTGTGACCTCTAAGGTTATTGTGATCTCTAAGGTTATTGTGATCTCTAAGGTTATTTTGACCTCTAAGGTTATTGTGACTTCTAAGGTTATTGTGACCTCTAAGGTTATTGTGACCTCTAAGGTTATTGTGACCTCTAAGGTTATTGTGACCTCTAAGGTTATTTCAATGCTTTAACCGATTGAGTATGGACTATGACTATTAAATTAGTATGGAGTTCGGTTATGAAAAGCCAGTGATAGTGAAAATACAGTTACAATGTTATTTAAAGTTCTTAATCATTCTATACATACATTACTGTAATGACATAGTAGAATTAGAAGAATTTACATACTTCATAAAAAATAAAACAAAATATTTAAATTTAATAAGAGTCTAGTAAAAACTACCATTTATTCGGTACAATCTCTTAACAGATAAGGGTTACTTACCACTCCAGGTAGATATACTACAGATAGTACACCAAGTGGTGAGATAGTTTAGTCTGAGACTGTACCTAGGCACTCCAATTCACTGTCGAATAATTCCCCTTTGATCCACTGAAAGAAACAGTTGCGAGTAGTGAAGCGTGCAGGCCTTACGAGCAATTGCATTGTTCATAGCTCTGACAACTCTTTACAGAGTTCAAAGGCATCCTTTGAGAACATCTACATACGTACCCAGACCTAAAGTTGTGGTGGGGCATAGGAGATTAAGAAGGGAATTACTTTAATTTTGTATAATTAAACCATAAATTATTATCTGGGCATCTCTGGATACCTATGGTCTTATAAAACTTAATCTTCTCTGATCCCACCATAACTTTATCTACGGGTACCTGTAACTGTAAATAGATATTGTATGAATGTTCTTCACCGTAAGAGTTCATCCCTAGTGGAATATTATTTGTATTGACTGTAAATAGATATTGTATGAATGTTCTTCACCGTAAGAGTTCATCTCTAGTGGAATATTATTTGTATTGACTGTAAATAGATATTGTAAGAATGTTCTTCACCGTAAGAGTTCATCCCTAGTGGAATATTATTTGTATATTTAAAGTATGTTTAAAGCTTCATTATTTATGTTTGTATGTAGTCCTTGTATTTGTATTGACCATTAACATATGTAAGTCACGGGTCAATCTGACCTTTAGAAATTACTGATTGACCTGTCATGACTTGTGTCAACTCCCATTTCCCAAGTACTGTGAAATATTGCCCTTTAATATGAATGCGTATAATAATTATCATAGTTTCGTATCGGGTGTCTTCTACTATTTTTTTTGATATTATAATAATAAAATATAGTCAATACAGTTGTTTTTCTTTCTTTCCATCTAACCATATTCATGTGAATTAAATCACCAATCAAAGTTTGTGCTATTTGACGTCAGAGGCAACTATAGTTTATCCTAATAGCATTGGCTGGTGTTTAAATTAAATGATAAAAAAGAGAGATAGATAATCTAGGTTTGCTAATATTAATTACTTTTCCATCTTTACTTATGTTCGGTGTTTGTCACTGCATGAATGGTGGTAGGTAACTTTGTTAGTGCAGCCACTTTGCGTTCTGACAGCTTCTTCCAGTCCCTTGAATTTAATTACCTTTGGATGTTAGTGATAAGGCCTTTTGTTCCGAAGCAGACGTTTTACCCCTACAAAAATAGAATTATAATATGGTAGGTACACCATAGATATGATTGTATTCCATTTAATCTTCTAAGGCTCCACTGTAACTTCTCATCGGTTGTATATAACATATTGTCACTATATAATGCCCTGGTTGATTTACTGTTTATGCATATTTTTTAGTTTATTTAATAGTATTTTAACATATTTAATTTTTCAATTTTTTAGTTATTCAAATGATCACATATCAGTTATTTATTTTTTATACAGGGTGGGGCGTAAGTTTGGAAGCAAATGAAAGTGCATAATATAATCCAACGAAAAACATATTTAATAATTTACAGTTATGTATTATTACATAAGGGTTTTAAGAATTCAAAAATCATAAATTTATTCAAATATCCCCCCTTGTTTTTAAGAACAGCCTCAAATCTCCTCCGAACTCCTCCTACTGCGGCACGCAACTGTTCTTGTGAAATTTCCTTCCAAGATCTCTGGAGCGAACGCTTTAAATCATCCACACTGCGATGGAATTTACCACAGGCCTTTGATTCAAGAATGGACCATACCGAAAAGTCCATAGGATTAACATCTGGGAGCAGGGAGGCCACATTTCTTTGGACCAAAACCGTGGAAGATGGTCATGGCACCAGTTTTGAGTGACATTTGCAGTATGTGAAGTCGCGCCGCTTGCTGAAATGTCCATAGAGTGTCATTACCGAAGTGATCCTTAGCTGACTCCAACATTGGCGTCAAAATATTCTCAATATAACTTTTAGCATTGATTTTGGCGCCTTGTTCCACAAAAATTAAAGGAGATCTCCAAGTTTCTGAAACGGCGGCCCAGACCATTACTGAAGCAGGTTTCATGGTTCTGTGGACAGTTTTTTGGTTGTATGGGATGTCTTTTGCACTTTTACTAATAATTCTGTCATTCCTCCGGTTGTGAGCCATTTCCACTGTGAAAATTTTTTCGTCAGACCAAACAATTTCACCATCCGTGCCAGACTTCAATTCTCTCAGAAGTGCTTTGCTTCTCTCCAATCTCTTTTTCTTTACAGCTTCTGACAGAGTCTGTCTCTTTTGGAGGGTGAAAGAGGACATCTTTAGGTCTTCTTTGACAACTCTTCTCATTGTTCTGGGACTCACATTAGCTGTTTTGGCTAACAATCGTATTGACCTTTTGGGGTTCCTCCTGGTCTTCTCTCGGGCACATTTTGTCAGTTGTTTGGTGCGTTGTGAGCGTGGTCTACCACTTCTTGGACGATCAGTCAAGTCTCCTCTCCCATTAAAACGCTTCACACACTTCCAAACAGTCGATCTCGCTATTGAGAGAGTCTTTGAAATGACGGAATCTGACTTCCCGGCACGGTGTAGAGCAATAATGGCTTCTCTTTTGTCTGACATTTTTGAATTAACTACATTTTTGTAAAAAATAACACTGCCACGTCATAATGTAGTGTCTCTACTATAGTTCAAACCCTATCACCTACTTAGGAACTTATTTTTAAGAATTATATTAATGTTTGAAAAATTTCTTCCAAACATACGCCCCACCCTGTGTTATATATATTTATATATTTTAAATTTCCTCCAATTTTGCCAATTCATTATCCAATTTTTCAAATTTATCTTTCCCAATTATTTAGCTATTTAAATTTTTATTTATATGATTTTCCATGTTTTACTTCATTTCTTCAAAAACTCTTTCAAGTGTTGTATTATATTAAACTTTTAAAATTTATTTCAATATCTTCATTTCTAATACAATTTACTATATATTTTCATTTTAAAGCTTTAGTGATTAATTTTCTAGTCTTTACAAATTTCCAATTTTTCAAATTTTTTCAAATTTTTCAAATTATTTCAAATTTTCCAAATTTTCATTTTTTTTCATTTTTTTTCAAATTTTTCAAATTTTCATTTTTTTTCAAATTTTCATTTTTTTTTCAATTTTCAACTTTTTTATCCAAAGTTATTCACTTTGTACACTTTTTTTTATCAGAAATGGTGATTCTCATTGCACTCATGTGATAAAGGATAGACGAATCAAAGAGACAGCGCCATCACACGGACACTCAGTTGGACAGTCACTGCCTCAATTGACTGTGTTGTGTTTGAATCATCTTTTTAAATTATCTATGATTACATCCCTTAAATGAACAATTAACAGCAATAATTTGTATCAAAAGCAACGGAAGGCAAGTGTTAAAATAAGCTGCTGTTACATGGCTACCTGTACCCTTCCATGAATAGCTAACTACCGTAATTGGGGTCAAGATGATGACCATGGGTTTAATTTAAGGGGTAATTAGGAAGTCTGAGGTCAGGTTTGATGTACAGTGCCTTTATTTTTAACATACTGCCTTTCAGGTAATGAATGCAGGTGATCATAATTTCTATTTATTAACAGCGGTCAAAAAATCTGTATCGGTCTACAGGATACCATATTCTTGGATTCGAATTTTTCAAACAGAAATATGATCTTATTTATAAATATTTCAAATATTAATTATTTTTTTCCAAATTTGACCATATTCATTTATAATTCGGAATTTTACGCGTATAGAAAACATTACATTCCTCAGTATCGTTTTCAAATCTTACAAATTAGTTATCGTGTACTGAGGGAATTTAAAAATATCTACATTCTACAAACATTATAATTATTGAAGTTTCTTCTGGAAATGTTAAATTAGTTAACTGTCCATAAACCATTACGATACACTTTTCTTTGACTGTAGCTAAAGCAACTTGTATTCCTCGGTATACCAAAAACCAATTGTATTATTCCTCGGTGTACAAGAAGCCAAGAATTATTGTATTCCTCGGTGTTTTAAAAGCCAATTGTATTCCTCGGTGTACAAGAAGCCAATTGTATTCCTCTGTGTACAAGAAGCCAATTGTATTCCTCAGTGTACAAGAAGCCAATTGTATTCCTCGGTGTACAAGAAGCGTATTGTATTACTCGGAGTACAAGTAGCCAATTGTATTCCTCGGTGTTTTAAAAGTCAATTGTATTCCTCGGTGTACAAGAAGCCAATTGTATTCCTCAGTGTACAAGAAGCCAATTGTATTACTCGGTGTACAAGAAGCCAATTGCATTCCTCGGTGTACAAGAAGCCAAATTATTGTATTACTCGGTGTACAAGAAGCCAATTGTATTACTCGGTGTACAAGAAGCGTATTGTATTACTCGGAGTACAAGTAGCCAATTGTATTCCTCGGTGTACAAGAAACCAATTGTATTACTCGGAGTACAAGTTGCCAATTGTATTCCTCGGTGTTTTAAAAGTCAATTGTACTCCTCGGTATACCAAAAACCAATTGTATTACTCGGTGTACAAGAAGCCAATTGTATTCATCGATGTACAAGAAGCCATTTGTAGTCCTCGGTGTACAAGAAACAAATTGTATTCCTCGGTTTTTTAAAACCCGATTACATTCCTTGTTGTACTGAAAGCCAATTGAATTCATCGGTATACCTACGGTCAATTGTATTCCTCGGTGATTTAAATGTCGATTTTATTCCTCGTTGTTCCTAAAGCAAATTGTACTCCTTGATGTTTTAAAATCATTTTGTATTCCTCGGTATACCAAACGTAAATCGTATTCCTCGTTATTCCCAAAGCCAATTGTATTCCTTTGTGCACTTAAAACCAATTGCTTTATTTGTTATATCAAAAGCTAATTGTATTCCTCGGTATACCGAAAGCTTATTGTATTCCTCAGTATACTAAAAGCATATTGTATTCCTCGGTATACCAAAAGCTAATTGTATTCCTCGGTATACCGAAAGCTTATTGTATTCCTCAGTATACTAAAAGCTAATTGTATTCCTCAGTATACTAAAAAGATAATTGTATTCCTCGGTATACCAAAAGCTTATTGTATTCCTCAGTATACTAAAAGCTAATTGTATTCCTCACTATACTAAAAAGATAATTGTATTCCTCGGTATACCAAAAGCTTATTGTATTCCTTAGTATACTAAAAAGATAATTGTATTCCTCGGCTTACCAAAAGCTAATTGTATTCCTCACTGTACCAAAACCCTATTGTTTTCTTCTGTGTACAAGAACTAAATTGTATTCCGCAGTGATTTAAAAGCCAATTGTATTCCTCGGTATACTAAAAACAAATTGTATTCCTTTGTGTTTTAAAAGGAAACTATTGTATTCCTCGATGTACCAAAAACAGATTGTATTCCTTGGTGTTTTAAAAGGCAATTATTGTATTCCTCGGTGTACCTAAAACAAATTGTATTACTCGGTATACCAAAGGCCAATTGTATTCCTCGATGTACCAAGAGTCACTGTATTCCTATATCAAAACTACATTCTTATTCCTAGATGCAATTGCACTCTTCCAGTATAAGACTGCGGTTAGATACCTAATGGAGAAAAAACTATCGGGTCCGGAAATAGCTTGGATGATTGTTTTTTGCTGTTATTCCTTGCTATAATAAAAGGCCTTGATATTGGTTCGCAGCAGCAGAACAAGATAAAGGTTCATTGCAGCTGCCTATAGGGGAAATAGACTACCATAAATTCACCGTGTGGAGAGCAGAGTAATTCAGGGACCTGCTTGCCATGAATAGCCAGATTGTGGGTGACTGGCTAAGGGATTGTATCGGGTGCTGCCTATATTGGCTTTATGAATTTCTGGAAAGAACCTTGGATATTTGGGTGTGATACGGCATGCTTCGAATACAGAAAATGAAAAACACCTTTTTAACTTAAAAATGAATATTAATTATATAAATATATCAGTAGAATTATGAATAAAAGATTCAACTGCAATGAGAATTGAATTTCAACGTGTTTTAGACATAAGGAGGCAGAAAGTGAGTTATGGAGCTGAAGCTATGTCCATATGTTAGTTGAATCTCAATCATAATCTTGTCTCTACATTATATAATTAAATGGAATAAAACCAATGCCTCTCCTCCTCAATAGCCATGTACCTAATTTTCCGACTGAGTTACGTAGGTTCAAATCCACACGATTCTCATGTCAACTTTTCGATAATCACACCAAGTTAGTCCAAACAACCTTTCTAAAGTTGTTTCTGAACTCCAAATGCAATAAAAACAACTCCACCACTCAAAGAGTGTAAAAACAACATAGCAAAGCTAACTTTAAAAGTAAACAGTGAGGCATAGGGCTTTGGATACAGCGCAATGGGTCTCTAATTTTATTGATCTGATAATTGAATCATTTGCTATGAATATATATACATATTTATGACATGACAACCCCCCCCCCAACCCCAGAGTGATAATAGCCTATTTGAAAAACAAAACAAAATCCTGTTCAAAAAATAATTGCATAAGATTTGGTTAGCAGTCCTCTTGGTGTATTTAACTTGACCCACCCTATCCTCCTCTCTTCGGATGACTTCGGTAGTGACAAATTGTATAGTCTACTGAGTTTTTTTTGCCTCTTTCATAGGTTATGGTTTCGTCAGTACAGAAGAGAACAATACGGACATTTGCCTTCCTTTCACAACTCATAATATTTAAGGTCCAGTAGTTCGTCGGGCTTATAATGAAAGTAATTCTGGTATATATTTAGAATGATTCTACCTCATGAAAATCTTAAATATTTTGTAAACCTTGAAATATGATTAGTAATTCATATTAAAAAAATGAAATAAATTGTTCAAAAAGTAAAAGAAGTGGCAGCCATCAATTTCTCATAGGAAAAAATAAATAGTGAAATAACCTTTTGTGGTAATGTAACGATATAAGCTTTCAATTACAAAATATTGATGTCATCATTCGATATCTAGGACTTTAATGATTTAAAAATGGATACTAAAGACGCTCTAAATCAATTTATTTGCTCATATTATAACGCATCGTCGTGCTACTTAGCTTGACTGACGATTAAAACCATTACTGTGAAAGAGATCTTTGCATCAAGTAATGTACTCCACTATATGCGACGGACACCAGACGGCAACCGTGTGTTGTAGTGAATATTCACGTCTAGGGCGACCGTTCTGTAACCGGCGACCTACATCATATATATTGTGGAAACTTCTCATGCAATTGGATATTTATAACGTCTATGAGTGTCTACTACGATTAATATTGTATCTTATTTTATTGTGAAATATTGTGCTTGCAGACTTAATCATCGGCATTTATTAAGGTTTGATCAACAATTGTTTTAATGGCCTGCTTTCTAGCAAATACTTCACTCTTTTAGTGAAACCTTGATTTTCAGTATTTATACGTCTAAATTTATTTTGCTTTAATTTTGTTTACCACTTTTGAAAAGAACTTTTTTATTTTTATGCCGATCGTTCTGAAATTTGTAAGGTATATGTGACTTCGCAAAAAGAAACACATTTATTCGTATATACAGATTTCAAAAGAGGAGAAGTGTATGAGTTTATATGCCAGAATAAAAACTAAGACAGTTTTGAAATCTTCGGGACATTTCGAACAAATCTACAGAGGTGTCTTTCAAATTAACTTCCTGTTTTTCTTTATTAGCATTTTTTGATGACTAGCTAAAATTTTCAAAAAACACCTAAGCTTTCGATTTTTAACGGTGATAAAAAAAATGAGGAAGAAATTCGAAAAAACCGTATAGGTTGGTTAGGAATTCTCCAAAGATTTTACAGGATACTCAAAAACATGAGTATAAAATGTCAATTTTATCACTATGGATGAATTTTGAATGCTGTTTTCATGTTATTCTGTAATCTATATGGGATATAAATGCATAGTTTTCATTTTTATATAGGTGAATTACCTATAATACCGTCATGAATTCCACAAATGCCATAAAGGTAAAAATGTCATATAAGGGTTATCTCACTTTTCGAAAAAAACTTTTTTATTTTTGGACCAATCGTTCTTAAATTTCTACAATATATGTAGCTTTGCAAAAGAAGCACAGTTAATTTGTGTATTTTTTGATTTTGTTGCTTTGGTTTTCAAAGATAATGTAGTTTTTCAATTTAGAAAAACAAAATCCAAAGACGATAAGTGGTGTATGAGTGTATATGCTACAGTAGAAACGAACACAGTTTTAGAATCCTTGAAACATTTCGAAAAAATCTACACAGGGCTTTTTTTATTTTCCTTTTTTTTATAGGCATTTTTTGATGACTAACTAAAATTTAAAAAAAAATCAATTTTGAACTGTGATAAAAAGAAAACGAGGAAAAAATTTGAAAGAGACTTCTATAGATTTGTTAGAAATGTTCCAAGGGTTTAAAACTGTCTTTGGTTTTCTTGTAGCGTGAAAATCATTGACTTATCGTCTTTTTTTGGTGGAAAATAAACATTTTGCAGGAGATCCAAAAACATAACAGAAGATAATAAAGTGAAATGTCCATTTTATTACTACAGATGAAGTTTGAATGCAGTTGTCATGTTGTTCTGTAATCTTTATGGGATATAATTGCATAGTACACTTCCTAACATTCATTGCCCAACTAAAAAAACACATGAATTCTGACCCTCACACGACCCCCTTGTTGACCCCTCCTGGAGGGGAGTCGTACCCTCACAAAAATTCGGGGCATGACAGCCTACTACCTAAACACTCTTTTTCAGCAATAAAAAGAAATATGATAATTTACACCAAAATCGATGGGTAAAAAATCTTTAAAAATAAAGTGGTGACGACATTGTGTCTAGCTGTCGTAGTGCGAGGCAAATATTCATGAAACGGTTGTAGACACACCAGACACCTTGTTTGAAAAGAGAAGTTCGTCTTTCTCTTCTGAATGACCTTCCTATCCACGAAATAAACCTTACTGAAGCGTTAATTAAAAGTTACATATTATTAATGCGTAGTATTTTATAGTGGCAAAATCCTAATTAATCGGGTTAATTGTAGCCTAGTCCGTCATTATCAGAGTCTATGGTATCAAATAAATTGAAGACCATTGCGACTGTAATAAATAATAACAAAGTGACACTTCACACTGTCACAATTTTCTTATGGGCTCAATTGTCTGCGGGCCCAATTATTGTACTGGCCTAATTGTCTCTGATAGTACATCATAACAGTGACTCTTTTCTCTGATAGTACATCGTCACAGTGACTCTTTTCTCTGATAGTACATCATCACAGTGACTCTTTTCACTGATAGTACATCATCATAGTGACTCTTTTCTCTGATAGTACATCATCACAGTGACTCTTTTTTCTGATAGTGCATCATCACAGTGACTCTTTTCTCTGACCGTACATCATCACAGTGACTCTTTTTTCTGATAGTGCATCATCACAGTGACTCTTTTCTCTGACAGTACATCATCACAGTGACTCTTTTCTCTGATAGTACATCATTACAGTGACTCTTTTCTCTGACAGTACATCATCACAGTGACTCTTTTCACTGATAGTACATCATCACAGTGGCTCTTTTCTCTGATAGTACATCATCACAGTGACTCTTTTCTCTGATAGTACATCATCACAGTGACTCTTTTCTCTGATAGTACATCATCACAGTGACTCTTTTCTCTGATAGTACATCATCACAGTGACTCTTTTCTCTGATAGTACATCATCACAGTGACTCTTTTCTCTGATAGTACATCATCATAGTGACTCTTTTCTCTGATAGTACATCATCACAGTGACTCTTTTCTCTGATAGTACATCATCACAGTGACTCTTTTCTCTGATAGTACATCATCACAGTGACTCTTTTCTCTGACAGTACATCGTCACAGTGACTCTTTTTCAATCTTCTATGACCCCACCATAACTCTCTATTGCCCCACCATAATCTTCTGTTTCCCCACCATCTTCTATAGCCCCACCATCTTCTATGGCCCCACAATAACCTTCTACGATCCCACCATAATTTTCTATGGCCCCACCATAACAAACATTCTTCCCGTGCATAGTTTTTATACCAATACAAGCCAGCTAATGGGCAGTGGATAGTATCTGTACTTTATTTGTTAGATATTATCTCAACGGCGTACATTCTCATTGTAAGCTGTTCCAAGTTCCATTACCAGAGGGCGCTGTCTGCATGCTAAGTGTGTTCATTTTAGTCACTAAGAGGGCATGTTAGAATAAGATAGGAACTCGTCTTTAACTGCTTCATTTGTATGACGCGTTGCTGGAGGAGGGGCCGAAGCCACTTTCAAAAGGAACTTGACATGGAAGATATATCCTTGTATTTGAATTAAAATACTGAGTATTTGCATTTTTCCGTTAGTTAGTTTATGAACAGATAGGTAAAAATACATTAATTATCCGTTATATATCGGTGAACCTTCTAAAATATATGTGAAAACTTCTGAAGAATTTTAAAATGTGGCTTAGACCTTTCCTCCACCGAAAACGTCACATACACTGAGAACTTTATTATATCTATGGCAATGTCGCAGTTTCCTGACACTCATAGTACTCGCAAAGTAGGTTTTAACACAGGTCATGAACCAATGTTATTTTTAGAAAATTCCGATTTGTCTACACTCACTTTTCGAGTACTGTGAGCGTGAATGAATTTTTAGTACAGAAGTAAATTCATTCTAAGTAATTTGTATTTACTTGAATAATTTTTTTTTGTTGTAATTGAATGAAATGGCTGTTCTTTATAAATAATGAGAAAAAAATGTCTATTTACTAACATTATAAATTGATTATTGGTATTAAACTTTTATTGAAGGATGGTATTTAATTTTAATGCTAATTTATATCCAAATTTTGTTAACTAAAATAGATTTTCCAGAATGATTTCACTCACGATGATTAATTAATTAAATTAACAACCATTTATTATATCAATTAGATCTTTTCAATTTTAGTTAATATAATTACAAATTTGCGCTATTTGAAGAGTATTCTATTTTTAGGAAAAATGTTAAGTGTAAGTATCGAGTTATCGAAAAGATACACATTTCCGAACATATAAGCAAAAAATATGATTATCATTATAGCTAGTTATTATCATGTTATAACTAGTTACTATAAATTTAAAGAAATAATTTGATGAATTATCAATTTTTTCGTATATCATTTGAAATGTAAAACCGTCCGATAACTCGGATGTTACCCTACACGTAACTGTGGTCAGTTTTCCGTTTTTTGTATGAAATAGTTAGTCGGGCGGAGCGGAAAAGAACACAAGCGTAATTCAATAAACAGACAAAAAAGACTCCACCATCGCACTTTATTAGATTTATAATATTGAAGAATGGGAGGTGGGAAGCTTTTTACCCACAAAATGATGTGGTGAATTGATTGAAAACCGATCTTATTGGGGAAAGGGGGTGTTGAAGCGTTCGAATGGGATACTCAGCGGACGAATTGGGGAGACAGGGCGACGAAATGTAGGAAATTCACTTGGAAATAGAGTATATGAAGTATCAGTTAAGACTTCCACTCAATTGCCGGATACTTGCAGTACTCGAAAATGAATCAATTATTTACCCCTTGAAGTTTCTGCTTGGTCTTTCATAACCTATGGTGACACGCACTTTCCGAGTACTGTGAGCCTAATAGAGTAGCTATATTGATTGTGGCTACATGCCAATGTTGTAACAATATAGGAGCAATGTTGCAAAAGAAATGTCACTACCAGGTATATCAACCTCACCTGACATTTCAAAATTTCATAAATGAGAAAATAAACTTAAATATCCACCAAAATTTAGATCTTATCCCCAATCACATATAGTGCGATGTGGCGTGAAATCCTATTATAAGCCCTTGCTTTTTTGTTTGTCTGCTTCCGATTTGAATTTTACGAAAAATATACATTGTGTGACTTGCTCTCGTTGCATAAGCATTTTTATACGTTTTATACCATTTAATATTGAATAAATAGATGTGCCATTAAAGGTTTCATTAGACCCGAATTCAAAACAAACAGTGCACAATCTTTTTCTTTGGACTTAAATTAGCAACTTGAAAGAAAAACTGATATTGCAGTGTACCCATGATGAAAATATTTGAAACTTATAAAGCTTATGAAACCTAATTAAAAGATTATATATACATTAGTCGTACTTACCAAAACAATTAAAATATTTGCATCAAATATTAATCAGAGTGTCGAGTTAATTTTTTTAACCAAATTCAAATTCAAATATTTGTTTGTCGATTATCAAGTTCGTAGTCATTGTGATTTCATTCGATGATTTTTTTCATTTTCATCATTATTAGTAGTATTTTTTTCCGGATTTATGCATTACCATAGGAATTCCATATTTTCTTATTTTATATATGCATGTTTCCATAATTAATAGGTACTTCATACGATTACATGAAAGTTCACCGCACTCGATCAATTCACCGCATGAAAGTTCACCGCAACTCAACTAACCGCGTGGTCGATATTCCTTTGAATCAAAAGTAAGAAAAAGATTCGACCGCTGTTATTATTAGAGAATGTATTCAATAGAGAACGTATTCAAATACTTTGTACATTACATCTAAATTCTAAAACATTCCTAAGATATTCAATGTATTAGTATATGTGGCAATTAAATGAATATTAAATTTGTATTACTGTTTTATATTGAATTAAATTTTTGCGGTGAATTGAGTTGCGAGAACTTACATGCGGCGAACTTACATGCGGTGATTTGAGTGCGGTGAACTTTCCGGCGATAAATTGAGTGGGGTGAACTTTCCGGCGGTGAATTGAGTGCCTTGAACTTTCCGGCAGTTTCTGCACACCACTTCATACCGAATAAAGATAATTCATTAGTGCACTATGGCAACTACGTTTATTCGGCTTGTTGCCATGTGCGACCACATTTAGTCATAATTATTGCCATGCATTACTTCATTCATTTATATTGTTGCCATTTCAGTCATCATTCATTGCCATGTACCACCAGATTTAATTTGCTTTGTTGCAATGTGCCACCACATTTAGTTAGTATTGTCGTATTGTTATCAGATACCACCACATATGTTATATAGTTAGTATGGTTGCCATGAACCACCAATTCATACAGGATTTTCGCTAAGAACCGCCATATTTCACGCTGTGTTATCTATACTATTTCTTTACACTTCATTGACTGCTGGATTATTTGATTGCTTTTATTTACCAATCATATTATGTTATTTTTTCATACCATTTGTCTCTGAGCATTTTCGAAAAAGGATAATAACTTTATTTTATATATTACTATATAATTAAGGTGGCAAAGTTTGAAATTATAATCATACGATTGAAAAATGTAAACAATTTTGAATTTTATACACCTAATCAATCAGCTTTTGGTTAATTCTGCTTTAGTCGTGTCGTTATAATGTTTTCACTACATATTATCCAGCTTTGTTTAATGAAGCATTCCGTTAGATAAAACAAGGCGCAATATGCGTGGTTTTTGCGCTGCCTGTACACCGCGTTGCTTATTAGCATAGAAAATTGCCTCGTTAGCTAGGAATAACGGCCCACTTACTCTCAT
>CANNZV010000946.1:198354-256188 GCA_947561585.1 Caprella mutica | reverse complement strand
CATTCGATCAATTGTTCGTTCGAGCAATTGTTTTTCGAGCAATTGTCTTTCGAGCAATTGTTCTTTCGAGCAATTGTTCATTCGAGCAATTGTTTTTCGAGCAATTGTTTTCGAGCAATTGTCTTTCGAGCAATTGTTTTCGAGCAATTTACCTAGAACCAGGAGATTAAGTAGCGTTTCTTCTTATTCTTCGGTGGCAGACCATGAATCTGACTTTGTTCAAGATTGCCCAATTCACTATTTCTTCTTCATCATTCCATGTTCCTCTTCTTTCACCCTATATTACCCTCTTCCTCTTCTCCACTCCCAATTTCCCTCTTCCTCTTCTTCTTCCTATATTTCCCTATTCCTATTCTTCATTTTGAATTTCCTCTTCCTCTTCTCCTCCCTATATTTCCCTATTCCTATTCTTCATTCTGTATTTGCTTCTTCCTCTTTCCCATCCTATATATCTTCATACCTAATAACATCGATTATACATATTTCAATACACATATAGACTCTTTGGAACTGCATTCAAATAAGTAGCCATAAAAGTCTGCAATAGTGCTGCGTCATCATATTAAACTGTGGCTCGAATTAATGTCCATCAGCCATTTTATTATATCACTGCACGAGAGACTACATGTCAGCCAAATTAAATTGCTGCAGGCTATTAATGAAAATAAAACATGTTGTAAAGCATATTGTACAGCTGCAATGTACCCTTTACACAGTGGGGAAAATTATACAGGGGACATAAATGATTAAGTATAGATGTTCTTTTTAATCTTGTCACCGGATTGTGGTTGATGAGTTTGTTCATGAAGCCACTTTCCTCTCTGACTACTTCTTCGTGTTCCTTGTTTTTCATTTCCTTTTAGACGTCAAGTGGTTAAAGCAGACGTTAAACCCATCTTAAAATAATCTTTCAAATCTTTCACGGATGACCCCATAACTTTATTTCCAAGGTCTATAGACTTAACAAGGATAAGTTCATCCACATTCATCTCCATCCTTGCCCCCTAAATGGTAGCCCTGAAGGTGATATTTCACAGGCCGCTACTAGCTTAATTGGTCATAATTTATATGTAGATTTGAGAAGTCCATATATCCTATGACTGATATCCTATATCGCCTAAGTTACTCCTTTCGTCTCAATTAAGGATATGACTTACGACTAGAGTGAGAAACCTTAGCTCATGTCACCGGTGTGAGTGAGTGATGTAACTTATGGTGGGCCCATCTTAATCTTCTATGGCCCACAGAGTGGCATGAAAGGAATATTAATTGATAGTATGAGTTAGATATTATAACATAAAACGTTGTATCTATGCTTTTAAGTATGAATTTGATATCACAATTCAATATTGCAACTTATCTCGTGAAGTCACTTTCCTTTTTGACTGTTTCGTCAAGTCCCTTGTATTTAATTTCCTTTTGACATCAGCGATCTTTGGTTTCGAAGCATACGTTGACCTTCCCTTAAATTAATTAAATATTCATTATTTTAATACCACTATTTAATATTTCGTTTGCCACTATTCAATTTCAATTAATTTATATAAACGTCAATAAAAATACATTTATTTTTTAACAATTTAACTAATTGTGTTTATAATACCATTCATAAGGAATGAATACCTATACCAATTTGAGAAGCATTGTACCTATAAGTTCAGACAATTAGTGACATTAATTATAGCAACATGTGGCAGCTTAAGGCACAGTTGCCAGACATCGCAAGCTAATTAGTCTCCTAACTAATCGTGGCTGATCTTACAGAACAACATGTGTAATTTACCTTTAATTTAAGCACTTTAATTGCGTATTAGCGTCTAATTAGGCTATCGATACCTGTAGTAAGATGTCATATGTTCATATATGATTAAATAATGTAATCGGTGTATTATGTTTATCGCCAGTTGCTGATTTGAACAATCTTGAGAATGCGCTGCGCATTTTTGTCTCCCTAATGCCGAACGTGCGTTAATACCTCAATTTTATCTATTACGGAATTGAATCCTAATTTTTGTGTATCAGGGGGCATGCCACCCTCGTACCCCAATCACAGGTCATTAAACAATCATGAAGTGTGCAGTACAACAAACTAGCGGATACTAAAAACAACAGTTTGATCATTTATGGCGAGAATTTCAAAATAATCTTCCTTTAGCCTAAATATAAATATATAAAGATTACTTTGAAAAACTCAACCAAGTTGACAAGAAATAAATGACGATCGTTTCCCAAAAATGAATTCGCCGAACCGGATTATCCAAAGACGTGTTTGGCAAATCTTAAATTAACAGAAAACGGATTTTACCGAAATACGGAATAGCTAAAGGACAAATTACTGGAAGACGAATTTGTTGAAAGTCAAATTCAGTAAAAATGTGGAACCTTGTGGTTTTTATCATTATGTATATCCCATACCTCAAAAAGAAAACATTTCTTATATGAATTTAAGATTACAATTGCTATATAGGTTTGCGATAATTTTACATTTTGTTCCAAATATGTATTTCGGCAAATTTGTCTTTCGGCAAATCCTGATCACTTCGACGAATAAGTTTTCAGCCAATTTGGATTTCGGCAAATTGGTATTCGGAGAATTCGGTTTAGCGAATTATTTTTCTGTGAATTTGGTTTCAGCAAATTTGTTTTCGACAAATCCGCCAAATACCACAGGCCCAAAAGAAAATTAAGATTTACTTCATATAATCTCCAATTACTTAATCTTCTTCAAAGAAGATTAAATTGAACTCCCAAATTATTTTTAATGGGCCCACTATATAGGTTTTTAGTATTGTAATTAATTTATTAAAACAATAAATATTTGAAAAATGAATTAAAGATTCAAAGAATAATTTAAGGAATCCTATTTCGTTTTCTAAGTTTATTCTACTTTCAGTCGTGTACGTATTACGATTTAAAATCTCAATGTTTCACCTCACGCAATTCCAGTACCTCCCTAATCTAGACTACCTAATTACCCAAGAGATTAAGCAATCAGGTAAGAACCTGTTGATTAATTTCTCCCACCAACAAACAATGCATTCTCTAACAGATAAGTAACGAACAATAGATCCCTCCTCATTGAAACAAGTGCATCTCATCAAACGTACTTTAGTAAATGGAAGGGCAGTATCTAGTGGGGAAAACTGCAATGAATGGAGAAATAAATACAACCCAGTTGCAAACGTTACCATCGGTACATTGTCTGTTATTGTCCATTACGGTAGGTATTGATCTTAATTTATAATAAAAAGTTTTTATCATTATTGAGGTAGAATAATCTAGTTACTTTTTTTAACCATAAAATGTAGAACCATATAAAGAAACACTTTTTAATCTCAGAAAAAGCACAATATATTTTACTCGAAAAAGTGCTGGACAGTAAAAGATTAAAATGGGCCATCTTTTATTATTCTATGGCCCCACCATAACATTTTCCTTTGTTTCTGATTTTCTTCTTATACACCAGCACAGTTTTCACACTCCAAATCAGATAATACGTCAACTGCCTTTTCTTTTAGCATAACTAGCATTTTTATGTAAATGTTGGGAGGTAATAAACTGAGTCTCTGTAATAAAGTCGTCCATTTTCTATAGACCATAAAGAGGAAAACATACTGCGATGCATCTTTCCAAACATGATAAATGAGCCATATGGTAACTACTGAGTTATATAACACAAAAGATGAGCAATGAACTGGCCATAGGGAACGATGCCAGGCAAGAATTAAATTGGATAGGGCTATACTAATACTGTATCCATCTTCTACAGTGTCTACAGGCCTCATCATCAACAGTGTATACAGGCCTTACCATCTACGGTGTCTACAGGCTTTACCATCTACAGTGTCTATAGGCCACTCTATCTACATTGTCTACAGGCCTCATCATCTACAGTGTCTACAGGCATTATCATCAACAGTGTCTACAGGCTTCACCATCTACAGTGTCTATAGGCCACTCTATCTACAGTGTCTACAGGCCTCATCATCTACAGTGTCTACAGGTCTCATCATCTACAGTGTCTACAGGCCTCATCATCTACAGGCCTCATCATCTACAGTGTCTAAAGGCCTCATCATCTACAGTGTCTACAGGCCTCATCATATACAGTGTCTACAAGCCTCATCATTTACAGTTTCTACAGGCCTCATCATCTATATAATGTCTATAGGATCATCAAAACAAATCATGAAAAATTACAGAAAAATAACAAATCTGGATAACAAAAAAAAAAACCCAATCAGCAGTGACGGGATATCCATATTCTTTTAAATCTGTATTTTCTGTCTGTTGTTGGTTGGTCTGTTGGTTAAATGAAAAATGTTAGGCTGCATCATTCAATTCCATGACCAAAATAATTGTCTATATGATATTGGCTACAGTAACAGACCATTCGAACCCAGATAATATAAAAAAGTCCAGAAATATAACAAGAACAAAACAAAACAAAAATCCAGAAAAAATTATCATAGAAAAAACAAAATCCGAATGACAAAAACATAATCTGGAAAACAGAATAGTAACCAATCTAGAATTTTTGTTATCCAGATTGTTTTTTTCCCTTTTTTCTCGATGATTTTTGGTTATCTGAACTTTTTATTGTTCTGTTGGCTCTAGGACAACAGCCATGCGGACAACTGCCATGCGGATAACTGCCATGCGGATAACTGCCATGCGGACAACTGCCATAGCGAACAACTGTCATGCGACAAACTGCCATGCGGACAACTGCCATACAATATATTATAATTTTATTTTGGGTGAATTGTAAAGCCTAACATTTCCTGGAATTAATTTGATGTGAAGTATATTATTATTTTAACCTAAAATATTAGTATAAAAATGTTAATTGTATAGTAAGAAATTGTGAATGAAGAAGCATTGAAATTAATATTGAAGTAATTCTAGATTTCATTCTTTGTTACAATCATTTTCTTTCATATTTTGAATAATCAAATGGTTGACAAAAAGATTGAAATCTATTGATACAAAACTTTCCGAATACAAAGAATAGTACAAAGATAAGCTTTACAGGTTAAAATTTTCAGTGAAAGTGGTTTCGCTTTCACACAACACTGGGCATATATGAGTTAACTAAAATGTTGATTTGTTATTAGTATAATAACAAATGTAATAAAACATATTTCTGTAATAATTATTCTCATATTTTGACACTTTTCAAGTATTTTTAAGACATGTTTCTGATCGGTGGGAGCTAGAAACAAAGAAACTGTAGAAAAACAAAAACAAATTTCGAAGGTACGGAGTAAAGTGTTCTTTGTAAGAATTTTTTTAACATAGAAATAAGATAAATACTACTTCAGTTTCTAATCCTGAATCTAGCAGAATAGTTTGTTTTTACAAATAAAAAATATTAATTAACACAATGAAAATTCTTAAATAGTAAAATACAAAATCACACTCGCTGGAAATTTTAACCTGTAAAGCTTGTGTTTGTACTATAGTTCTTTGTATTTTGAAATGTTTGAAAAGAAAGTTTTGCATCTATAGCTTTTCCACTTCTTGTCAACCATTTGATTGTTTAAGGAGCTAAATGGGTTAAATATGATTTAAAAAAGAAATGAATTTAGTATACTTCAACTTTAAATTCTGAATCTACTGTCAATATCAATTTTTATACTCTTTTATGCACAATTTCGGACTGTACGATTAATATTATACTTAATTTTTAGATTAAGATAATAATATACTTCACATCAAATTAATTCTATGAAAGGTTCATTTTAGAAGTGCATTACAATTCACCCGATATAAAATTATAAAATATTGCATGGCAGTTGTCCACTATGGCAGTTGTCCGCATGGCAGTTATCCGCATGGCAGTTGTCCGCATGGCAGTTGTCCGTACACCTTCAATGACCTGGCAAACACAGAGAACGGTATTGTTAATACAACAAAAATAAGTAGGTTTTTGGCTGTATCAAAAAAATAAGTTAGTCAGCTATGAGCCATCAAAATAATTTTGTTATAGTAAATATATTTTTTTGTTCAGGTTTTTTTGTTATAGTTACACTAGATTTTTTAAGGTAACAGTAACTAGAGCTTATTAGTTATAGTAACATTACAATACTGTTACTTCAAAAAGTGTATTTTGTTATGTCAACAAAAAGTATATTCAAAGCAACACAAATATTTTTTGTAGCAACACAAATATTTTTTTGTAGCAACTCAATCATCTTGTTATTTTAACTGAAACCGTTTGGTTTAAAAAAAATTATGCTGTTTTAATTACCATTTCTTATATTATTGTATATAGTGTACATGTAAATTGAGTTATATATCAATTAGCTTAATGTTACATGTTGTTATATACAAATTAAATGGGAATAAATGAACATAGAGATGAAGTGGTGTATCTGGCACTCCAACTGACGATCTGCAATCTGTAGTCTGCGGCTCTATCCTCTCGGCTATCCTGGACATGGTAGAAGTAGGATTGGAATGAAATATAAGCAATATGGAAACACGCAAGCCTTTTAAAGTTATTATAAATGAATATTATTTGATATACTATTGATTTTTTTATCTTTTCTTTCTTATTATAAAAAGCAATAGATCATTTCAATTGAATATTTTTATTAGAGCTATCTATTAATATTTATCAATTTCCACCTACACACCAAGTCACTTACTAGTGTTCAACAATAACAACATAGATACCTACTAGTGTTTACCAATTTTTACCTAGTTATGATACGTAAATAATGCTTTAGAAAAAACTTGATGCAATATGTATCAATATTTTTACCATTAAAATTTAAACCACGACTCAATATATTACTTTTTCCCGCGTAAACCAGACGAGGGACATCACGCATGGGAGAGACGTAGGAATATCGATACAAAATAGCACTTATGAAACACGTATATATTTATATATTTTGATTCTGTATGAACAATGAATACATTAGTGTGGTAATTTAAAATGGAAGACAATTATTATTACTGACAATATATTATTGTTAATATTAAAAAATATCTCAACAAAAATATAATATTATTGTAGCAAAATTATTATTTATAAAAACAAAAGCATTTTGTTAAACAATAATGTTAGTTACATTTTAACTAAATTTTTCAAGTTAGTAATACAAAAACATTTTGTTATAAGTAAAAAAGCATTGAACAATATTATATTGCTATCATTGCAATATGTAAGTTAATATGAACAAAACTTTTTTAGTAACCTTAACAATCTTCCATTACAAAAATTGTACAGTTAACTTTAGAAATTTTTTGTTGTAGTGAAGAAATCTTTGAACAATATTTTATTGCTGATTTAACTCAATTGATGGTAAATATAACAAAATTTTCCCATTACCATAACCAAATGTTATCGACAAAATACGTTTTGTTAATTTAACAATACCGTTCTTTGTTTGCAGGAGTCTTCGGATAGTGGCAAGCCACCGATATAATATCCCTTTTACGAAAAATCGTCAACGGAACGTCTTGTCGACGAAATGTTCATGCCGACGAAGTCCCTTTTCCTAGATAAAATTTAATTTAATTTGAATCCAATTCAATTTCACTAGGATCATGCTAAATTCATTTGGATCAAATTCAATTTCACATGGATTAAGTATGAATTCACTTGGGTCAAGTTATATATCATTTGGTTCAAGTGAGACTGTGAAAGGTACACAGTCGTCCACAGGCAAAGATTATCTTCCTATCAGCTGAATAGGTACGGTCCTAAAATAGCTCCCTGAGGTTACCTCCCTATAGCGCCAGAGGTAAGAGTAGGCAATAAATGCTCCATTCGATCGCAGTTAGCAGATTTATGGCCGATATTCTCTGCTGAGATTCGACTGCTGTAATGATCAGTGTTACAGTCAGAGCCAATTTGAAGTTTGATAACTTTATGATTTATTAATACTAGTTTAAATTTGGTAACAGAGTTGAAAATCTAGATTGCGGATGAAAATGTTAGATTTAAAGTACATGCATCAATTTTGAACTGGACAATAGTTACTTTTTATTGATGCAATATAAATATATTAATCTAATTGAAATACACTAAGTAAACCTATTTCAAAACAGCTTTAGAAAAATTGGAATCTCATTTGTTTTATGTACAAATACGTTGTGTAACAATTATTAATTGAAATATACTGGTAATTTGGATTCACATTTTATGGGATCCGGAAAATTGATCGAAAGCAATAATTGATCGAATGGAAAATTGATCGAATGGAAAATTGATCGAATGGAAAATTGGTCGAATGGAAAATTGATCGAAAGGAAAATTGGTCGAATGGAAAATTGATCGAAAGGAAAATTGATCGCACAACAATTGATCGAATGGAGAATTGACCGAAACAAAATTGATCGAAAATGATATTGGATCTATTTACACTAATTGACAATGATAACTAAAACCATGGATTACCAGGGACACTTACTTGCAATATATTACAGCTAGTAGATCTTGTTACCATTATTTATATATAATAATAATAATTTTATACAATAATAATATATAATAATAATTTATGTATAACGTTTCTTCAATCAACTGTTTTTCTATAACAGAGAATTATATGCTTTGAAATTTATTATAATTTGTAGAACTTTAAGTTTTCTTAGTTCTAGAATTTAGATAGTTCTAGATATTTAGTGAAATGAAAGTTAAATAATTAATTAATTTAGTATAGGTTTAACGTCAGTTTCGGAACAAAAGGCCATATCACTGACGGAAAAAGGGAATTAAATACAAGAGATAGGAAGAAGCAGTCAGAAAGGAAAGTGGATTCATGAACAAAGTCATTTAACACCGTCGGTGACAATGCTCATGGATGTAGAAAAGCTACTCTGTGAGTGCAGTCACTTACTAAGGAATGTAACAAAAGGGACACTAAGCACCGGTTACTGCACTCACAGATGGAAGAAAATAATGAAGCTGATCTATTCGATCAATTTTCCTTTCGATCAATTTTCCATTCGACCAATTTTCCTTTCGACCAATTGCTTTCGACCAATTGCTTTCGACCAATTGCTTTCGATCAATTTTCCTAGACCCACATTTTATCATATGTATTTATTTTTTATTTATAAATTTATAATACTTCAAACAATATAATCCCAATCGAAAAAATTTCAATCGACTATCATCAGCTCTTGATTGGTGATCATAATCGACTGTAAAAAGTACATAAATCTACGACTTTAGATGATTCGACTAATATCCAAATGTAATTTATCATAATTTACAAACGTTTATAATCTATCGACAGGATCTCCTGACATTGAATTACGATCAATATCTACCGTAATAGACATTAACAGACGATCTACCGATGCTAACGTTTGCAACTGGGTTATATTTATTTCTCCATTCATTGCTGTTTTCCTCAGTTGCTGCACTAACTCGGTATCTACTAGATACTGCCCTTCCATTTACTAAAGTACGTTTGATGAGATGCACTTGTTTCAATGAGGAGGGATCTATTGTTCGTTACTTATCTGTTAGAGAATGCATTGTTTGTTGGTGGGAGAAATTAATCAACAGGTTCTTACCTGATTGCTTAATCTCTTGGGTAATTAGGTAGTCTAGATTAGGGAGGTACTGGAATTGCGTGAGGTGAAACATTGAGATTTTAAATCGTAATACGTACACGACTGAAAGTAGAATAAACTTAGAAAACGAAATATGATTCCTTAAATTATTCTTTGAATCTTTAATTCATTTTTCAAAAAATAATTATTGCTGTAATTAATTGAAATACAAAGAACTTATGGTGGGTTAAATGGATATTATATGGGGGGGGGGGGGGGAAATTCAAATTAATCTTCTTTGGCTCCACCATAATTCTCAGTTAAGTGAGAACTGATTACAATTGTCATATTGCATTATAACTATTAAGTGTTCTCAATTGGAAATAAGTTTTTTGCTAGTCATACAGTCCACGAATGAATATATCGCCATAATTGTAACTACAATATTTGAATGAAAAGTCTGAATAATTATGTAAAGACTTACCTTTAAAATTACCGAAAAAAGTTTCTTATATATCAGTTAGTTGTTAGATTTTAGAGGAATTGGGAGAATAAATAGTTAAGTATATATTATTGTCTATCAATTTTATTGAACTTTATTTTTTTATTTTTTTTCTTCTTTTAAATGTATAAACCTTCGAACTGTATGATATATTTTATAATTATTTAAGGTATAATTTGTCGGTCATACTGTATGACAATGAAGTTTTTTTCGAATATTTTGCATAGTTTACCCAATAAAGTAAAGTATAAAGTGAATTAATGAAATTTTACCCAATGAAGTTGAGTATAAAGCAAATTAATGAAATTTTACCCAATGAAGTTGAGTATAAAGCAAATTAATGAAATTTTACCCAATGGATTAAAGAATGAATCAGAGTCATGATATTTCCCTCAAATATTAATGAGTTAAAGATAATTATTAATAAATATATCAGTTAATAATTAATATATATCCAAAAAATAATATCCGCTGTGAATTTTTTAAAATTTCTTTGGATTTTAACTTCACCAATATTATTATATTATTAGTAACGCATTATATACTTTATCGGGAAGTGATAATATTCCTGCCCATATCCTTGTATCTTTTACCATCTTATAATCAGTATTTAATGTGCTAATTAATATTACATTCACTTATTTTATGCCTCATTATAATTCAATTAAAAGCTGCTGATAATAACGGCCTATTGAATATTAAGGGGGGTGGTGGGGTCATTTTAGGGGGGGGGGGGGAGGTGAGATATTTAGGGGTTAAACTCTATCAAATCCAGATGTCTTTGCCCTCACTAGTGTATTTGCCATTAAAAATTAACGATGGTAATATGCTAATTTGAAAATTGATAAGCCAGGGATAAACATGATTATATTAATTATCATTTTTTTATTGAAATATTAGGTAATATAAACGGTACCAAAGAGTCCTTTTTCTTTTAAATAAAGTTTTTAGATGGATAATACAAATTTGTATCAATATTTTTCTGGATAATTCAATTGCATTTGTATAATTATTGATATTACAATATATGTGTAAACAAAATTTGAACGTCTCATGCACATGCATTCCCATTGTAAATTTTTTGGTCATTTCTAGTAGTGTTTTAAATTTAAGATAAATCACGATCTTTTTATCATCTTTTAGAATTTCTGAACTAGGAATATGTATGTTTGTTTCACTGTTTCACCTCATCCTAAATCATACCTTTCTTGTTCGTTTCATGAAGATTCACACATAAAAACTCACCGTAGATGCATTTTTTCTTTGCACTGACAATTTCTCGGCATTAGGTCTGACTATCTCGCCTGTGGTGTATGGTAATAGCATTGGAAATCTAGTCATCAATAAAGCAATACTGCCAGAAATGATATGAGAGGAGTAAGCCATATTGGAGAGAGTGGAGCTGGAGTATGTGAGGTGGAGTGGAGCTAGAGTATGTGATGTGGAGTGGGAAGTATGTGAAGGTGGAGTGGAGCTAGAGTATGTGAGGTGGAGTGAAGCTAGAGTATGTGAGGTGGAGTGAAGCTAGAGTATGTGAGGTTGAGTGAAGCTAGAGTATGTGAGGTTGAGTGAAGCTAGAGTATGTGATGTGGAGTGGAGCTGGGGTATGTGAGGTGGAGTGGAGCTAGATTATGTGAGGTGGAGTGGAGCTGGAGTATGTGAGGTGGAGTGGAGCTGGAGTATGTGAGGTGGAGTGGAGCTAGAGTATGTGAGGTGGAGTGGAGCTGGAGTATGTGAGGTGGAATGGAGCTGGAGTATGTGAGGTGGAGTGGAGCTGGAGTTTGTGATGTGGAGTGGAGCTGGAGTATGTGATGTGGAGTGGAGCTAGAGTATGTGATGTGGAGTGGAGCTAGAGTATGTGATGTGGAGTGGAGCTAGAGTATGTGATGTGAAGTGGGGCTCGAGTATGTGAGGTGGAGTGGAGCTGGAGTATGTGAGGTGGAGTGGAAAGTATGTGAAGGTGTAGTATTTATTTACCTCTCACATTAGTAACAAAAAATGATATGGTTGTTTTAATTGTACTTGTCATGGGTTATGAGAAGTATCGGAAAGAGGGACCATATGACTATATTGTTAGCCAAGTCTGTTAAACTGAAGTCTTTTCTACCTTTAACAGAAAATTTAAACCTAAGACAAGAGTACAATCATCATATCAGTGAGTTAGGCCTACAACTTGAATATAAAACCAAATGGATGAACAAAAGATACATTCGCCTATAGCTAGATAGTATTTAAATGCACTTAAAGAGCTTGCTATTTTGTAGGAAGAAACAGAATGTGAGCAATTATCTAAATTCGTCACCACTGAAATCAAATGCTATTTCAGAGTTTCTCATATAGAAACGTACGTTGATTTATTCATGTTGAAATTATAGTTCATAACAATATGAAGACGTGAAAGAAGAGTAATTGTATGAGAATACGTAACTGTACGGGAATACGTAACTGTGCGGGAATACGCAACTGTATGGGAATACTTAACTGTGCGGGAATACGTAACTGTACGGGAATACGTAACTGTACGGGAATAGGTAACTGTACGGGAATACGTAACTGTACAGGAATACGTAACTGTATGGGAATACGTAACTGTACGGGTATACGTAACTGTACGGGAATACGTAACTGTACGGGTATACGTAACTGTACGGGTATACGTAACTGTACAGGAATACGTAACTGTACGGGTATACGTAACTGTACGGGAATACGTAACTGTACGGGTATACGTAACTGTACGGGAATACGTAACTGTACGGGTATACGTAACTGTACGGGTATACGTAACTGTACGGGAATACGTAACTGTACGGGAATACGTAACTGTACGGGTATACGTAACTGTACGGGTATACGTAACTGTACGGGTATACGTAACTGTACGGGAATACGTAACTGTACGGGTATACGTAACTGTACGGGTATACGTAACTGTACAGGAATACGTAACTGTACGGGTATACGTAACTGTACGGGAATACGTAACTGTACGGGTATACGTAACTGTACGGGAATACGTAACTGTACGGGTATACGTAACTGTACGGGTATACGTAACTGTACGGGAATACGTAACTGTATGGGAATACGTAACTGTACGGGAATACGTAACTGTATGGGAATATGTCGTTTTACAGTACCTATGGGAATTGCCAACTTGCCTCATATATATTTAGCAAACTGATGATAATTTAAAGTAATATTTTAATAATAAATATGTCATGCAAAGTAATTAAACTAATGATTTATTGCATTTGATACAAGTAGTGCAGCAGTATTTAGTATTGTGTTTTTTTTTTACTTTTTGATATATATCTTGTATAGTGATCAACAAATATTTTATCGATATTTTCCGATAGCTTTTTTCTATTCCAAATGTTCAAAGGAAAATTATGTAATTATAGTTAGTAAGAAACGAAGAGTTTAATTTAAAGATGATTTCAAGATACATGTCCTAATTTATTTCTGTCTTATGATCTTCAATGTTACACAGACCAATTATTAGCCAATCATGGGTGTTGAATGACTTTCATTTTATTGAATAAACATTAGTGATAAAGTACTTACACAGTACTCACATTGGTGATAAAGTACTCATAAAGTACTCACATTGGTGATAAAGTACTCATAAAGTACTCACATTGGTGATAAAGTACTCATAAAGTACTCACATTGGTGATAAAGTACTCATAAAGTACTCACATTGGTGATAAACATCTTTAGATTTGAACGTCAGTCCGAATGTTGGTCCATTGTAGTAATCTTGAGACTCTTTCCTCCGGCTGAGATTTGGACATTTGTCATATCCTGAGCTAAATAAATTGTGCTTAAAGGTCTTTATTGGATAGATGACTGGATTGGAGGCAACTGAGGAGATTTCCAGGCAAAGAACCTCATACTATTTATACTTAGACGATAAATCATTCCATAGAATCG
This sequence comes from Caprella mutica, assembly GCA_947561585.1. Classification (NCBI taxonomy): domain Eukaryota; kingdom Metazoa; phylum Arthropoda; class Malacostraca; order Amphipoda; family Caprellidae; genus Caprella; species Caprella mutica. The sequence continues at coordinate 242,231 of CANNZV010000946.1, read as the reverse complement.
TTATGTCGGTACATTTTAGGGTCAGAGGGCGGTTTGATAGACCTATAACTAAATCGATGGGGCCTCTGTTTTCCTGGCAATTTTCCCGAGATTTTGAACTCGCAAAGATCTCAAAATGAAGTTTTTTATTGAATTCAAATAAAGGAATTAATTGTCATGTGTTTGCAAATATGATACACAGTTGGGGATTTATAGTCGATGTTAAAATGTTAATTTATGTACTATGAAAATCCAATTGTAGACACATAATTAGAACACTTTCATTTTCTTTTCAGCACGATGATGTCTGAAACTAACATATTTTACGATAAAACATGAAGTTGTTGTTGGATACAATGTACTAAATTTAATATTTATCTAGCATTATTATTAATAGACAAAGGTGAATTATACTTAAAGAAATAGAATATTCCTATAGAAGATTAAAAATAATCTCATTGAATTTTCCATGATCTACCATGCCCTACTTGCTACTTAGTTATTATAAATGCTACCTAAAGACTTCAAGGTGCAATGTTTCTTGGGGCAACATCGCCCCAATATTGTAAAAAACACTGTCCCAATATTGGCAAAATGATAGGCTATCTATTATACATATAAGCAATGTTTAAGAGGCCAGTAGATTGTAAACCATCTCTTGAGCCACAATTTTACAAAATTCTGATACAAGCCAATTAGGGCTCATTTTTGAAGATATGAAGCCAAAATTAACATCGGAACGTAGGAAATTAATATAAAATGTAAGCCAATTAATTTGTTTAACTGACATACTCTGTAACATGGCATACAAACAGTACAATCTTCACTTCTATGCAAAAAATATACCGAAGTATTTCGAGGCTATCAATACAAGGTTTAATTCCTAACTTAAAGTTCTGAAAGAGTATTTTTTGAGAGCACACAATGATCCCTATCTTCTCCACCTCAGTTCGTTATTCACTCCCATTGATAGCTCTCTCTCTCTCTCTCTCTTTCAATCTTTCTCTAAAACACTCGTGAAAGAGTTTGGAAATATGGCGTCAGGGGCCCATTTCGAGTTCTGGATATTACTTTAAAGAATGCGAAAGTTTGACGGTCTCTTCGAGGCATTCATTCCATGGCACACGTTCCTTTTAGGACTAGGATGTTATTGAACCAACTTTGGAAATTGAATAGAATCTACTTGACTGATTTAACCCTTCACTGATCATATTTTTAACAACAAATGATGGTTGTTTCAGCCTTTCACTGTGCACTTAATTTACAACTATTGGTGGTTGTTTTATTCTTCACTGCGCACTTTATTTACAACTATTGGTGGTTGTTTTAATCTTCACTGCGCACTTTATTTACAACTATTGGCGGTTTTATTAATCCTTCATTGCGCACTTTATTTACAACTATTTTCTTCACTGTGCACTTTATTGACAAAGTTGTGTTTGTTTTAACCCTGTACTATACGCTGTCTTACCAATAAATAATGATTGTTTTAGCCCTTCATTGCGCTTTAGCTTTCAGAATTTGCTAAAAAAGTATAAAAATCTCAGCTCTGAAATAAGTCAAGTAATTAGTCTAAGTATCTTATACAGGGAGTTGTATGGGTGATTCAATGATGAGTTTCTGATAGTCAGGTTAAACTATGTGGTTATAGCTAAGAAATAATTTTAATAATAATAACCAGGGCTGGGACAATATGCTCTAAAAACTATAGATCACAAAAATATTATAGACGGAGAGAATTAAAGAGTATTGAATCGTTCTAAACCAGCGGTATATAGTATTCGATACCATTTCATTCCATTTCGTCTATGATGTTTTCGGGATCTGAAGTTTTAAGAGCATATTGTCCCAGCCCTAATAATAACCTTTTTCCATGTGAAATGTACTAAGAAATTAGTGCTTAATGACTTTTTCAATTTTTGCGGTTAGGTGAGGTCTATGAAAATAAGTTGAACACCTCAAATATAACTGGTTAATTAGATAGGTTCCGGTGAAGAGCTTAGCCTGTATATAGCCTTGTAGTGAGTTACCCTTCTGCGGTAATCACATCCATCTTACACTATCTGTAACATCTACTGCAACCATTTAAATAGGACTATACTGTATTGTGTCATTATCGTTTGTTATAATATGATGTGTTTTAAAATATAGAAATGAAGCATCCCTTTACATTTGGATGTGCTTTATCATGTGCGTGTTATACCATCCGATCCATGTTAAAAACTTCAGGGTGGATCATGTGCACATTATTAACATCAAATGATGGTTGTTTAGCTCTTCATTACGAACTTTATTAACTATAAATGATGCTTTATTGATATTATAATCATAAAAAATAAAACAATTTATTTTAGAATCTGATTTAGACATTCTTTTTCATTTTCATTATTAATCTGACATCAAAATACAATACATTTCTTTCATTTTTAATCCTAGAACATATATAGGTTCATAGGTTTTTTAAAGACAACATTTTTCTATTGGAAACAAGATATATTAAATTTTTACAGAAGAAGATTATAGGTTTATAGTGAAAATACACATATGAGGTGTTGTACACATAATTACGATACACCACAGTTAAAGTGTATGTATCTTTGTATTATTTTTAGTATACTATATTTTCTTCCTTTCCTTCATCACTATAATTGAAAAACTGTTCATACAATCCAATATTCAAACATATATATGTCAAAGCTTATTAAAAGCTATAGTAGACATTCCCATCTTAATCTCCGACTTTCCCATCATAACTCTCTACATGAATAAATTCTTTAAAACAAACAGATTAACAATTTTATTATTTTAAGTTTAGGTTCAGTTTTCATTCACTTTTTTTCTATGCATCAAGTAATATTTTATTATATAAATGATTTTTTCCTTCATTAAGCAAATCATTTAAGCAGCACACACTCCCAATAGATTAAAATAAACAGCGGTATCAATACATTATTGTTCGACAAAAGCATAACCATCTAGTATTTCTTCATTTCGCTACAATCAATTTCTTTCCGAAGTCAATTCTTTAACAGAGACATTGATTGACTCTAAAGTCATTATAATATTTATCGTACATTATACAAAGGAATCTGATATTTCCCCGATAAAAATACCTGATTAAATTCTCTCTAATTAAAAACAATTCTTTTCATAATTTCTTATCTCTCTAGCGATAGCAGAGTCTAATTAGACCGCTCCAACACTTGCCGTTAAAAATAATACAATTGGTAATTATCGAAGAGAACAAAGGAACTATAGCTTTTCAATGAAAATAAAGCACACGAGCCTATTATAGCTTGAGGAGTGAATTGGACTTTCCATTTCACTATACAATCATTATTGTACTTACTATGCCTTCATACTCTTCTATTTCATCTTATTGTACTTTACTCTTCTATTTCATCCTTATTGTACTTGCTATGCCTTCATACTCTTCTATTTCATCTTATTGTACTTGCTATGCCTTCATACTCTTCTATTTCATCTTATTGTACTTGCTATGCCTTCATACTCTTCTATTTCTTCTTTGTTGTACTTGCTATGCCTTCATACTCTTCTATTTCATCCTTGTTGTACTTGCTATGCCTTCATACTCTTCTATTTCATCTTATTGTACTTGCTATGCCTTCATACTCTTCTATTTCATCTTTGTTGTACTTGCTATGCCTTCATACTCTTCTATTTCTTATTTGTTGTACTTGCTATGCCTTCATACTCTTCTATTTCATCCTTGTTGTACTTGTTATGCCTTCATACTCTTCTATTTCATCTTATTGTACTTGCTATGCCTTCATACTCTTCTATTTCATCTTATTGTACTTGCTATGCCTTCATACTCTTCTATTTCATCTTATTGTACTTGCTATGCCTTCATACTCTTCTATTTCTTCTTTGTTGTACTTGCTATGCCTTCATACTCTTCTATTTCATATTATTGTACTTGCTATGCCTTCATACTCTTCTATTTCATCTTATTGTACTTGCTATGCCTTCATACTCTTCTATTTCATCTTTGTTGTACTTGCTATGCCTTCATACTCTTCTATTTCTTCTTTGTTGTACTTGCTATGCCTTCATACTCTTCTATTTCATCCTTGTTGTACTTGCTATGCCTTCATACTCTTCTATTTCATCTTATTGTACTTGTTATGCCTTCATACTCTTCTATTTCTTCCTTGTTGTACTTGCTATGCCTTCATACTCTTCTATTTCATCCTTGTTGTAATTGCTATGCCCTCATACTCTTCTATTTCATCTTTGTTGTACTTGCTATGCCTTCATATCTTCTATTTCATCATTACTGTAATTGCTCTGCCTTCATATCTTCTATTTCATCATTACTGTAATTGCTCTGCCTTCATACTCTTCTATTTCATCCTTATTGTACTTGCTATGCCTTCATACTCTTCTATTTCATCGTTATTGTACTTGCTATGCCTTCATACTCTTCTATTTCATCTTTATTGTACTTGCTCTGCCTTCATACTCTTCTATTTCATCTTTATTGTACTTGCTATGCCTTCATACTCTTCTATTTCATCATTACTGTACTTGCTATGCCTTCAAACTGTCTTTCTTTACAATTGGTAATTATCGAAGAGAACAAAGGAACTATAGCTTTTCAATGAAAATAAAGCACACGAGCCTATTATAGCTTGAGGAGTGAATTGGACTTTCCATTTCACTATACAATCATTATTGTACTTACTATGCCTTCATACTCTTCTATTTCATCTTATTGTACTTTACTCTTCTATTTCATCCTTATTGTACTTGCTATGCCTTCATACTCTTCTATTTCATCTTATTGTACTTGCTATGCCTTCATACTCTTCTATTTCATCTTATTGTACTTGCTATGCCTTCATACTCTTCTATTTCTTCTTTGTTGTACTTGCTATGCCTTCATACTCTTCTATTTCATCCTTGTTGTACTTGCTATGCCTTCATACTCTTCTATTTCATCTTATTGTACTTGCTATGCCTTCATACTCTTCTATTTCATCTTTGTTGTACTTGCTATGCCTTCATACTCTTCTATTTCTTATTTGTTGTACTTGCTATGCCTTCATACTCTTCTATTTCATCCTTGTTGTACTTGCTATGCCTTCATACTCTTCTATTTCATCTTATTGTACTTGCTATGCCTTCATACTCTTCTATTTCATCTTATTGTACTCGCTATGCCTTCATACTCTTCTATTTCATCTTATTGTACTTGCTATGCCTTCATACTCTTCTATTTCTTCTTTGTTGTACTTGCTATGCCTTCATACTCTTCTATTTCATCTTATTGTACTTGCTATGCCTTCATACTCTTCTATTTCATCTTATTGTACTTGCTATGCCTTCATACTCTTCTATTTCATCTTTGTTGTACTTGCTATGCCTTCATACTCTTCTATTTCTTCTTTGTTGTACTTGCTATGCCTTCATACTCTTCTATTTCATCCTTGTTGTACTTGCTATGCCTTCATACTCTTCTATTTCATCTTATTGTACTTGTTATGCCTTCATACTCTTCTATTTCTTCCTTGTTGTACTTGCTATGCCTTCATACTCTTCTATTTCATCCTTGTTGTAATTGCTATGCCCTCATACTCTTCTATTTCATCTTTGTTGTACTTGCTATGCCTTCATATCTTCTATTTCATCATTACTGTAATTGCTCTGCCTTCATATCTTCTATTTCATCATTACTGTAATTGCTCTGCCTTCATACTCTTCTATTTCATCCTTATTGTACTTGCTATGCCTTCATACTCTTCTATTTCATCGTTATTGTACTTGCTATGCCTTCATACTCTTCTATTTCATCTTTATTGTACTTGCTCTGCCTTCATACTCTTCTATTTCATCTTTATTGTACTTGCTATGCCTTCATACTCTTCTATTTCATCATTACTGTACTTGCTATGCCTTCAAACTGTCTTTCTTTAATACAGGCATACCACGCTGTTATTACATCTCACATTTATGACAATCGAATAGGTGCGGGTCATGTCTCGGTTTTATTTCACCTGGTATAGAAAATATATTAGGGATAACTTTGGTAATTTGAGCGTTTGTTTTCAGCTAAGCCGTTTTCGCTGTAAATTATAAAGGTGCGAGAGGTTAAACACAATTTTATGGTAATTAATGTATATTATTTACCCTAAAATGATATTTTAATCTATCAAACCGGCATAAGTTACAGTGAAAACAATTTAACTGATTACGATCAAACAAATTACCAAAGTTACTCCTAAAATATATTCTATACCAGAAAAAATAAATGCGGGTCATGTCCCACAGTTATTCAATTGTCATAAGTTTGAGACGCAATAATAGTGGGGTATGTTATCATAATAATTTTATTAATCAATTAAAAGTAACTGAGGATAAAAATTAAAACATCGACAATTTTCATATATTTATATTTACTATTATTTGTATACATAGTTCCACTCACTCTTAAATACAATATGTAATTTTTCTAACATTTAAATACAAAATAACTATAATTTCTTCAATACTGCACTCAATTTCAATTAATATGGGTAATTTAAATAAGATATGTATACATTAGGCTCACTACAAATAAAATATTAAAATAAATAAATAAACATTTATTGAACATGAATTTTCACCTAAGATTATTGGTTATGTTTAGTGTTGGTCATGGTTTCATTTGACCAAATGGTTTAGTTATGGTTTCATTTGACCAAATGGTTTAGTTATGGTTTCATCTGACCATATGGTTTAGTTATGGTTTCATTTGACCAAATGTTTTAGTTATGGTTTCATCTGACCAAATGGTTTAGTTATGGTTTCATTTGACCAAATGGTTTAGTTATGGTTTCATCTGACCATATGGTTTAGTTATGGTTTCATTTGACCAAATGGTTTAGTTATGGTTTCATCTGACCAAATGGTTTAGTTATGGTTTCATTTGACCAAATGGTTTAGTTATGGTTTCATCTGACCAAATGGTTTAGTTATGGTTTCATTTGACCAAATGGTTTAGTTATGGTTTCATTTGACCAAATGGTTTAGTTATGGTTTCATTTGACCAAATGGTTTAGTTATGGTTTCATCTGTCCAAATGGTTTAGTTATGGTTTCATCTGACCAAATGGTTTGGTTATGGTTTCATCTGACCAAATGGTTTAGTTATGGTTTCATCTGACCAAATGGTTTAGTTATGGTTTCATCTGACCAAATGGTTTGGTTATGGTTTCATCTGACCAAATGGTTTAGTTATGGTTTCATCTGACCAAATGGTTTAGTTATGGTTTCATCTGACCAAATGGTTTAGTTATGGTTTCATCTGACCAAATGGTTTGGTTATGGTTTCATCTGACCAAATGGTTTAGTTATGGTTTCATCTGACCAAATGGTTTAGTTATGGTTTCATCTGACCAAATGGTTTGGTTATGGTTTCATCTGACCAAATGGTTTAGTTATGGTTTCATCTGACCAAATGGTTTAGTTATGGTTTCATCTGACCAAATTGTTTGGTTATGGTTTCATCTGACCAAATGGTTTAGTTATGGTTTCATCTGACCAAATGGTTTAGTTATGGTTTCATTTGACCAAATGGTTTGGTTATGGTTTCATCTGACCAAATGGTTTAGTTATGGTTTCATCTGACCAAATGGTTTAGTTATGGTTTCATCTGACCAAATGGTTTAGTTATGGTTTCATCTGACCAAATGGTTTAGTTATGGTTTCATCTGACCAAATGGTTTAGTTATGGTTTCATCTGACCAAATGGTTTAGTTATGGTTTCATCTGACCAAATGGTTTAGTTATGGTTTCATCTGACCAAATGGTTTAGTTATGGTTTCATCTGAGCAAATGGTTTAGTTATGGTTTCATCTGACCAAATGGTTTAGTTATGGTTTCATCTGACCAAATGGTTTGGTTATGGTTTCATCTGACCAAATGGTTTAGTTATGGTTTCATTTGACCAAATGGTTTAGTTATGGTTTCATCTGACCAAATGGTTTAGTTATGGTTTCATCTGACCAAATGGTTTAGTTATGGTTTCATCTGACCAAATGGTTTAGTTATGGATTCATCTGACCAAATGGTTTAGTTATGGTTTCATCTGACCAAATGGTTTAGTTATGGATTCATCTGACCAAATGGTTTAGTTATGGTTTCATCTGACCAAATGGTTTAGTTATGGTTTCATCTGACCAAATGGTTTAGTTATGGTTTCATCTGACCAAATGGTTTAGTTATGGTTTCATCTGACCAAATGGTTTGGTTATGGTTTCATCTGACCAAATGGTTTAGTTATGGTTTCATCTGACCAAATGGTTTAGTTATGGTTTCATCTGACCAAATGGTTTGGTTATGGTTTCATCTGACCAAATGGTTTAGTTATGGTTTCATCTGACCAAATGGTTTAGTTATGGTTTCATCTGACCAAATTGTTTGGTTATGGTTTCATCTGACCAAATGGTTTAGTTATGGTTTCATCTGACCAAATGGTTTAGTTATGGTTTCATTTGACCAAATGGTTTGGTTATGGTTTCATCTGACCAAATGGTTTAGTTATGGTTTCATCTGACCAAATGGTTTAGTTATGGTTTCATCTGACCAAATGGTTTAGTTATGGTTTCATCTGACCAAATGGTTTGGTTATGGTTTCATCTGACCAAATGGTTTGGTTATGGTTTCATCTGACCAAATGGTTTGGTTATGGTTTCATCTGACCAAATGGTTTGGTTATGGTTTCATCTGACCAAATGGTTTGGTTATGGTTTCATCTGACCAAATGGTTTGGTTATGGTTTCATCTGACCAAATGGTTTAGTTATGGTTTCATCTGACCAAATTGTTTGGTTATGGTTTCATTTGACCAAATGGTTTGATTATGGTTTCATCTGACCAAATGGTTTAGTTATGGTTTCATTTGACCAAATGGTTTAGTTATGGTTTCATCTGACCATATGGTTTAGTTATGGTTTCATCTGACCAAATGGTTTAGTTATGGTTTCATCTGACCATATGGTTTAGTTATGGTTTCATCTGACCAAATGGTTTGGTTATAGTTTCATTTGACCAAATGGTTTAGTTATGGTTTCGTGTTTAGTAAACTGATGATAATTTTAATTAATATTAAATATTTTTCTAATAAGTCATATATAGGAAACTAATAAATTATTGCATCTGATACAAGTAATACAACAATTATGATTATTGCATTTTTTAATTTTAATTCATTAAAAATGTGTTTCAAATTACTAAGGTGATAATTAAAAAAAAATTAATGCAGATAATTTTAAATTTAAAATCTAAAACTAAATTTTTCATCTAAATTAGAATTATAATCAGTAGGTATGTGTATATAGTATTTAGGATTTATTAATAAATAGCTAAATAATTTATTTTTCACAAACATTACTAGTACCTACAATATTTACACAGTTTATTCACAATATTTATATATAACCGTAATTTTTACAGGATTTTTATAACACGTAGAGTAAAGGGACAATTGCCAGATGTGAATTAAACACCGAATGAAAGTTTCAATTGGTTATTATAATAAAAAAAATGCAGAAAGGAATAGATTTTAATGAATAGATTTTAAGCTTTTGCTGCTATTTTTAAATAATTTTTATAATTTTTTGAGGCATTCTTTTTATATAAAATTCAATTATAATTTTTTTATTTTTTTATTTATATATATATATTAATTATAAAGATATTTTAATTATAATCATTATTTTTATCTGGTATTTAGTTCATATCTGATATTTTTCTTCTACCCTATATGAAACAATAGAATTTAATTAAGAGTATTTTTGTCCAGTCGTTCGAATATTGGTTAAATTAGCAGTGAAAATTCACAGGTAGAAATCTACGTACAACCTGAGAAAAGGGAGAGTTATGGCGGGGCCTTCTATGGCTACACCATAATTTTCTTCTAAAAGGAGGGATATCTCGCTTTACCGTCTATAATTCTACTCATTTTTTTCTGGGAGATATCTTCTATGGCCCCACCATAAGTTTCTCTCTTGTTTAAGATTTTTGAGTTATAAAATGTAGGCTATATTTTGTATATATAATTTGTATATTGTAAGCTAACATTGTAAATATTGTATGATGTCAAAATTTAAAATTAAAGGCTAAATTTTACATCATTTTGAAAGAAAATTTAGAATTGGATGAAAAACAATGTCGATACCATTATTCAAACTTTAAAACAGTCTAATTTCAATTAATTTTACTTGCAATAAAAGGTTTAAAATATTATTAATATAAAAAAAGGGAAATTATGTATGAAAAATATGATAAAATATGTTTTATTTCAAATTCATGAAAATGTTTTATGAAAAATTATATTAAAAAATAAAATAAAATAAAAGGAATTAGAAAAAGAATCTTTAGTGTTCCATGAAAGTATTCTATATATGAGATTACTCTTATAAAATGTATGTAAGTGAATTTCTTTAGTACGTATAATTTAAAATGGATCATTTCTTCTGAAATTAAAATGGTAACTAACTATAATTTAATATTTACATTACCATCTTAACCCTTTTAATAATTGTATAACAATTTTTTTCAAATTTAAACTCCCTTTAACTTATCATTTAAGTTATGGTGGGGCCATAGAAGACTAAAGTGTGCCCCAACTTAACTTTCTACTATAAAATTTTATCTGGGTAAACTGCGTTAGTGATGATTATTTGGTATTACTAATTATAATTTTCCAGCAGAGCTGTAAATCTGAATGTGACATGTCAGTGCTAGTGGAGGTCATTTATCAATTAAATAATTAAACACGTTGTGGCTACCATTTCACAGTCACCGGATTAGGAAAGTGGGGGAGAAGGTAAAACAAAATAGAGTTAGTAAAACTTTTAATGGTTATGCCAAGTAGACCTGTTTCTAGGGATAACATTGGCCCAATGTTGTTATTATATTGCTGCAATATTGTTATTATATTGCGGCAGTATTGTTATTATATTGCTGCAATATTGTTATTTTATTGTGGCAATTTTGTAATAATGTTGTTGCAATATTGTAACAATATTGTGTCAGTATTGTTAAAATATTGTGGAAATATTGTAACAATATCGCAATGATATTGGAGAAATATCTTATAAATTCTTATCTGAACAGTTTCAATATAATTTGAGAATTAAAAAAAATCGAAAACTCAAAATAATAATTTGAAAATTTAAAATAATAATTCGAGAATTAATAATATTAATTTAAAAACTGAAAATAATATTCATAAAAGTCAAAATAATAGTTAAAGAATTCATAATTATACTTAGAATAAATACAGCAATTATCGATACATTTATCGAAGAATGTATGGTCAGAATAATAATTTTAATCTGCCAATGCATCAGAAGTACTAAAAAGGATAATTTTCATAACAGTGTTCCGATATTCGCCAAGTGATAGAAAATGTTTCTAATGATAGAATGATAGAAATTAAAGAAATTAAAAATTCTATTGTTTTTGCAAGCAAGTTTTTTAACACAAAATAGATACAGAGGGAATTGTGATTGGAGATACTTACACACTTAGGATTATTTTACACTCTCTTGATCTGTTATTGGTGAGAAGAGCAGTTGATCGTTTTTTATGTCAATTTCGGTATTAATCGTATTTTATCTTAAAATATCATAATCTCAAATATCGATGGATATTTTTTCCCTGGGTAATGTCCAACAAGAACGTTAGAATTTAAGTGTTTTGCGACTGATTTAGCGTCGTAGTTAAATCATATTTTCATCCTCGAGTAAAATCGCGGATGGAAAATTTAAAATCACCGATTATATTTTTTTTTGACTGAGATATGGCGTAATGCAGGAAATTTGTACTGTTCAAAGTAAAATGTAAATTCTTCTTCTTGTTTTATATTCTGTTCACGTCATTCATTATTCATATAAATTCTCTACAACTCACTCCCACTTTGTATAATGATGACAAGCTTCTGCTGTGAAATGAGAGAAAATAGCAGATAGAACGACTTCCAGAAAGTCCAAGTAACTTGGTATGATAAGAGGAAGCTTACGTCAGTCCAAGTAACTTGTGTATGATAAGAGGAAGCTTACGTCAGTCCAAGTAACTTGGTATGATAAGAGGAAGATTACGTCAGTCCAAGTAACTTGGTATGATAAGAGGAAGATTACGTCAGTCCAAGTAACTTGGGTATGATAGGAGGAAGATTACGTCAGTCCAAGTAACTTGGTATGATAAGAGGAAGATTACGTCAGTCCAAGTAACTTGGTATGATAAGAGGAAGCTTACGTCAGTCCAAGTAACTTGGTATGATAATAGGAAGATTACGTCAGTCCAAGTAACTTGGTATGATAAGAGGAAGATTACGTCAGTCCAAGTAACTTGGTATGATAAGAGGAAGATTACGTCAGTCCAAGTAACTTGGTATGATAAGAGGAAGCTTACGTCAGTCCAAGTAACTTGTGTATGATAAGAGGAAGCTTACGTCAGTCCAAGTAACTTGGTATGATAAGAGGAAGATTACGTCAGTCCAAGTAACTTGGTATGATAAGAGGAAGATTACGTCAGTCCAAGTAACTTGGTATGATAAGAGGAAGCTTACGTCAGTCCAAGTAACTTGGTATGATAAGAGGAAGATTACGTCAGTCCAAGTAACTTGGTTTGATAAGAGGAAGATAACGTCAGTCCAAGTAACTTAAGTATAATTTAACCTGTTCTAAGATTTTCAAACACTTTCCAAAATATATTATTTTCAGTGCACAAAATATGATAAATGGAATCACCGTCCAGCAAAGCATCTATGTAGACCTTAAGGATGATTCTATCTCACAAGTGTCACAAAATGCAAGTTGTTTGGGCTCAAAGTTCCGCACCCCGAAGATGCAATTTAGTAGCAGCTCTACTTAGGATCTATGAGTCCATACTGTGTCCAAATGGCAACTGCGTGTCCATTAATTGCACCTGAGTGTCCAAACTCTGCTCATTGAGGCAAATAGTGCAGATGATGAATTTCTCTATTCGGGCTTAGTTTCGGCCCATTTAATTAAGTCTCTCGGAAATAAGAGAAGTGTGGTGCCTGATAAAGTCATCAGAGGCACTGTACCACATTAAGGTACTCATCTGAACAAATATTACTGAAATGCTGCATCAGAACTATACCTACTAGTTCTTCAATAACTGTAAATACAAGTTAGTTGACATGGAAGAATAATCTTTGGTTGACAGTACCTTGACAGCTCTATTTTGTTTAGATGATGGTACATCAATTAGTGTGAGTGATGGTTTGTGTCGCGCATGTTATTATAGTTTGAATTACTGTCAGAATTACCCAGAATGTTGAAACATCTCTATAATTGCTATGTCGTTTGAGTGAATCATGTTATTACAAATGGTGATGGAGCGTTAAAGTTGACGAGTCATTCTCTAGATAAAAATATAATGAGATTTGAAGTTATTTACATGATTAGTTTAATGGTAGCTGTATATAATATTAAAGTAACAGTGAATATAATTATACTTTTCTTCTAATGATGGTAACATAAAGTCCACTTTCTTTACAATATTAAGGTAACTATAGGTACACACTCGATTCTAAATAAGTATTCAGTTTAGTTTTCACTCGTAAAAAGCGAGTAGAAAGAACTGAATCAAACAAAGATACAAACCTAACTGAAATTTTTCACAAATTGAACAACTTCTGAATCCCTCTGCATCGTGCTTTGAGTTAGCTGCCTCCAGCCCTTTCCTTTGAGCCAGCTTATTTCGCTCCAGTTTCTCCCTCTCCCAGTCATCGAATTTAGAGCCTCCACCAGGATGAATTGGTCGTAATTCCTCCGGTAAGTGGGACCACTGATCTTCAGACGCCTTTGTGATGAAACCGCTTGTTTTGAGTTTGAACCTTGGTGTCTTAGTTGTTTTAGTTGCATTTCGTCTGGTTGCTGCAAGGTACCTTTGCTTCATGTACCATTTGGTGGTGTTGTACCGTGGGTAGTGTTTGGTATGGGATAGAAGGTAGGGGTACCGTGACGCCCGAACGGGATATTCGAATAGTGGCTTAGTAGGTTTCACCGGGCTGTGGTAACCATTGAAATAATAACCACTTCTTCTGTACGGCCGGCCAGTCGTTGTACTGGTTGTTGTGGTCGATGTGGTGGTTGTTGTCGTAGTAGTTGAAGTTGTTGTCGTTGTGGTATGGAGAGCCATCTGAAAATTACATACAATTTTTACAACCAAGTCACCTGATATAAATATTTTAAAGAATGGTGTGTTCTTTGGAAATATATAATTGATTTGAACGTATATAAATTATGATCTTTTCGATTTCATAGTTTATTATTGAGGTTAAATTTATAGCAAGGCATCGATAGATAACAGAGAAGAATTGATTTACCTCAGGAACCATCACGGAGCTCTGCAGGAACTGCTGATACCTGTCGAAAAAGTGATCGATTGCTGTCTTCTTGCTAGGTCGATTACTCTTGTAGGCCTGACTTTCCGGCAACAAAGGTGGATCGTTTCTTTGAAATGCCTTGGTCTCCACTAACTGTAGTGGATCGTCTCTTTGAAAGATTTCCCTATCTTGCAACTCACCAGGACTACCTTTCTTTGGTTTTGAAATGGCCTTAGACGCCTCTGAAGATTGCGATGATTGCGTTAGACTCTTTCTGATTTGGCTTTGGATGTGAAATTTCCCTACTGACGTGATTATCCTTTCTTTCGTATCCGGATGTTGATCTATAGCTGATAATTTCGAAACATCCCTTTTTGATTTCACGCGAACCTTTTGAATAATGGTGTTGGTATTCCTCGACTGAAATATTTGACGTTTGGCTCGTGTGATCGAGGGGAATAAATCAGATTTGCTAAAGAATTGCTTCAGTAGTTTCGGGTTGTTGAGCAAATCATTCACAATTTGCTCTTGACGACTACTCAAATCTGCATTGAGTATTATTTCATGAAAATGTTTCATATTTTTTGAGAAGTTATTACTCTTGTTAGAGAACATTTCTCTGAAATCGAGATTTCTTTTGTTTGCGTCAGAATGTGAGAGTAGATGTACGTTGTCAAATTTATTTGCTAGAATTGAGTTTGCCGTAGAAGGCTCAAAGGGATGATCATTTGTGTCCCTTGCTTTGATATAAGTCTCTGAGGTATTCGACCTGCCTCTCGAGTATTCTGACGACAATTCCTGAATTCCTTGCGTCGTCTGCCAGAGGAGTATTAGGAACAGGAATGGTTGGAATGGACTGGAGGCCTTGTGACGCTCGCAGAATTTCAGGGCAGTGAAACTCAGCAACGGTTTTCGGTGGCATTTGCGTGCTTTTGGTTTTCGTTTTTCCATTCTTTCGAGCCTCGGTGAAGTCATCTGGAAGTAAGAATGCAAGAGTGGTTAGTCCGTTATTTTGTTTATTTTTGAATTTCTGCAGTATTTGAAAACTAAAATGATTCCGTTTGAAATTCAATATTTAAAATGGTACGATAATGAATTTAAAAATTGAAATGATCATTATTATTGCTAATATTATTGTTATGATTAATTGAAATTTATTTTAAGTCTAACGAAGCTCGATAGTTGTCAATAATATCCGATTTTATTCTGTAACTAGATAATCTAATTTGATATCACGTATCGAAAAACAAAATAAATGAATTCCAGTTGAAACAATGCACAGAAAATAGAATTAGGTTGAACTCGAAGAAAATTCAATTGAATCTAATAATGAAAAAAGAAACTGCCATGATTTTTTACGAAATTGTGTGCCTAAGTATCAAAATAATTATTGGAATTATTGGACACTTTAGAAAGTTAGGCCACCATTTGATACTTGGAACAAACATAAAATCCAATAAATGTTTTTAGTTTTGTTACTCATAGTGCTTGCCTAATAGTTAAAAAAGCATTCTAGTGGAAATTCTATACCCAGTCATAAAAATATATCCACCGATCGTTGACTTTTGGTCCTCAATTCATCCAAAAAACATCTATCTAAGTCTCTAAGACGATAAATAATTAGATGAAATTCGAATCGAAATCCATCATCACCTACAGTCTATCAAATGAAATTATGATATTTACGGTACAATACGCTCAATGTTTACCAATATTGAAGATAATAGACGATCTGCCCATTATAAATATTCAAACTGGGAACACTCTAAAGCTTCGGTATAAGTCTAATTTTGTGTAAAATATTCAGACAGCTATTGTTATTCGTTGAGTTTACAAGTGTCGTGAGATGTGTAATTCAGTTGTACTTTCATGTTATTGGATATTTTGTTTGTATTAGTTATTGTTATTTTTATTTTAGATACCATTGCTCCATTTGAGATAATATATTTGCGTTTCAGTAATATAAAATTGTATAGAGAATAGTTGAAAATATATAACAGAAATAATAATAATAACTATTTGTATTTATTGGTAGTCCAATAATATATGGAATAATATGATTACATTTATTTCTGTACTGTACTTCATGATATATTTGTTATTATACATATTTTTAGGTTATTTTTATTTTATATACGAGAACTATCTTGAATTCTTTTTCTCTTTAAATTACTTTAAAACAATCATATATATTGAAATGATCTTATGTTACTAATTCTATAAAAGAATAAAATTTATTTGATAAAAATTCTATAAGATTAATTATCTTTCATTTTTTTATTTTTGAACAGATATTTTCCATGGACCTCTTTTTTGAAACAAAAATTACAAACAGAAAATTATAAATTGTTAATAATACCAGTTAGAAACAGAACAACACCAGTTAGAAACAGAGCAACACCAGTTAGAAACAGAGCAACACCAGTTAGAAACAGAGCAACACCAGTTAGAAACAGAGCAACACCAGTTAGAAACAGAGCAACACCAGTTAGAAACAGAGCAACACCAGTTAGAAACAGAGCAACACCAGTTAGAAACAGAGCAACACCAGTTAGAAACAGAGCAACACCAGTTAGAAACAGAGCAACACCAGTTAGAAACAGAGCAACACCAGTTAGAAACAGAGCAACACCAGTTAGAGACAGAGCAACACCAGTTAGAAACAGAGCAACACCAGTTAGAAACAGAGCAACACCAGTTAGAAACAGAGCAACACCAGTTAGAAACAGAGCAACACCAGTTAGAAACAGAGCAACACCAGTTAGAAACAGAGCAACACCAGTTAGAAACAGAGCAACACCAGTTAGAAACAGAGCAACACCAGTTAGAAACATCATTTAAAATATTCAAGCTCAATCATTTATTCTAAATAATTTGCAGTATTATTGTTTGCAATCAAAACAATTTGGATAAGAATTTCCTTGATTGCTTATTGATTGTTGCCATTGTTCGTAAGATATGTTATAGTCCATACGAGAAATGGAGGGGATACCCAGGGAATATCTGCTGGACGTTCTCTTTGACTTCGTAATTGGATTAACAAAGACCAAGCGATGCTTGGTGTTCCTCAGCCTTGCTATGGTCAGTGATTGGTCACTTGACCTGTAGGCAAGTGATTGGTCACTTGACATGTAGAAAAAGACTATCACAGTTTAGTTAGTCTTGCAAGCAATGGGTACATTTTTTGCTAGGACCTGAAGCCTACGAAATTATATATTTTTCATGGAAGGCTGCGGGACGGCTGATTGAAATAAAAAACTTATATAATGATTTGAATTTTGAAGACAAAGGATATCTCATTTAACTCAAGGATTTTCAGTTTGATAAGTTAAATGTATTGACGTCAAGTCAAGTCAAATGTTTATATTTATACTAATAGTTTGTTCACAATGACCTTTTCTTACAACAAAATGCTAAAAAACAGATCATAGAAGTAATCGTATGTAATATACACAAGCCACGATTTTATTATTAATATAATCTCAGAGCAATAACTAAGACACATAAATTCTAATATCTAATATAAATCCTGCAACATTACTTAATTCAGTAAAAGGAAGACAGTTGGTGAATTGTATTCTCTTAGCGGGCTGGCAATTAGCTTTCTAATATCTCCAAAAGAGACAAAATTAGCTTCATAATGTACGAAGTTTTTAACGGTCCATTTCAAGTTTGGGATTATCGAACCCCCCCCCCCCCTTCTCTCTTTGCAGTCTGTCTAATTTGGTGTTTGTATTCAGTTTTCGTGCGGCGCTGAAACACTCCAAGAAAACTTTGTGATGGTTTCAAGTGAGATAAAAGGGTATAAACATCTTACTTTCATGGCTCTAGATTGCAGATCTCTGCCTCTGATATGCACTGCTGGCTGCAGCTGAGAGTGAATACTGATTTTGCTTTCACTCCAACTGTTTGAATCGTGATATCGATATAGAGAATTTTATGATGCGGTAATTACGAAAATTAAGTGGGGGGAATCCTACATACTCATCTACATCCAGACCATAAACTCTAACTTGGTATGTAATATTTGGTAGCAGATGAATAGGTAAGAGATAATAAGCACCTAAATTGCTACCATCAAAGAATAAATTAACAATAAAACCGGTGTGTTAAAAACCTATTTACTGATCTAGAGGCTTATTAGCACTAACCAGATCCTACTAAATATCTGATATTCATGATAACAAGACATATCCCTTATAGGATATATACCAGATCAAATATTTAGTGCAGAATAGGTTCGTGCGAACCAGTTTTTAAGTTGTAACTGTTAAACTAACATGGATATCATCATACGAATCCTGTTCCTGAATAAGTAGTAATTAGTTCACTGTTAGGAACAGAAGATTCCAATTATATATTGATAATATTGTACTGTCTAAGAATAACGTCGCAAATGCATACAGATATCAAATCAATAACCGTTCGAATCATTAATTCAAAGCAGATGAAATTCAAAGGCTGTGGCTGATTGAAATACAAGCATTGGGCCCTCTGCAACACTAACTTTCCGTCCGAATATGTCGAACACAAAGTTATCCTTTCCTTTTGATGAATGGGGAGTTGGTGATTCAATTGTCTGTCCGTAGATATTCCCACTGAATTGAACAAAGGGAAATGGACTTGGAGTTATTCTCCGGCAGTAAAGCTAAAACTCGGTCATTTGAACGCCTCCATTTTTAATTAGCTACTTAATTTATTTCTAAGTTCTCTGATTGAACGTATTCACATTTTCAGGAGTATATTTATACTGTATTTCTATTTGATGAACTGAATGTGTTGATTTATTGAAGCAAATTTCTACAATATACGTTCAGTTATGAAATCGCGTGAACTACTTAACAGGTGAATTCGTATAAAGTACCCTAGTATTAGATAAGAATTTGTGATATAGCATTTAAACAATTCCAAATGATTTGTAATGATCATATTGTTTTTAGCATATCCTAACCATATATTTCAGCTCATTTATACTAACTGCCTCGCTTCATTCATGATTATATCAATAATTCATAGGAACATCAAGGAAAGCGATACAAAAGCCCGTCTATTCAGAGCTCAGCGCGAGCGGGACTGAAATATCTGAGCGTGATTTTTCAATTGCGCCATATTTTACAAAGGGTAATATTCTAGCCTGAGTCATTTCAATAAATTAGGCTCATAGCTGTGAAATTTTGACAGTAAGGAGTACAGAAAAGGAACACCTCTCCCTCTTTTTACCTCTCGTTATTCACCAAGAAATGGCTTGACTTTTATACATCCATGGGTAAGATGTATATGCCTGCCGTATATGTTGATTATAGCTGTGACCTCCTCGCTTGAGCAAAGAATGAATGGAGTTGGTGTGGGCGAGTGGAGACGTTTCTAGACGTTTCTTTGTAGGGATTGCACGTACGAATTTTTCGGTACGATAATTGAATTTTGATACTTTAAGATGGGTTAATATAGCATCATACCGTGCCACTTTAAAGGAATTGGGACTTTTTGTGGAATATTTACTTAGTGGAATCATCGATGATTTGTACATAATTAAATAAATTGAACATGGAAAGAATAGAATAGAAAAATAAATAGAATAGTTTTGTTAAACTATATGAAAACTTTATACAAATTTAAAATTTAAACACGAATCATTACACTTACATAATCACAAACAAAGCTGTAATTCACCACTAAACACTATAAACGATCTAGAGTAATTTCTCCTGAATTGGGGCTATAGCTGAACTCTTCAGAACTTTTGGAGTTAGCAATTTCTATTATCATGACAAAACTTTGAAGTCATTGATGCAAATTCTTTGGAATGGGAATCTGCTCGGGAAATATTTGTAAAATTAGAGAAATTTATTCCTAGTGAGTCTGAATGGCAACTATTATGTGAGTTCCGTAGCTTTTTTTTCTGCGTAAAACTGACGGAGTACCGTTGAAGATTTTTCTAAGTTGTCATACTTTTCTCTATTGAAGTAATAAAAATATGTTGGTATTCATTCAATTGAAAATTCAAATTTTTACTAAATAAAAGAGAAATCCTATATCATTTCAGCTGATGTAGTTGAAATAAAATGCTGTATTATTTATTAAAATATGATGTAAATTAAATTATTTTACGCTGTTTTTCACATTTCCAATCATGTAGTGTGAGGTGCTACCATCTACCTGGTTATAGTACTTAGGGTAACTTTAATTAGCGATGTTTGAACGTTCTTTAGAGACATTTAGAATTATGGTGGGGCTTTAGAAGATTAAATGGATGCCTCCTTATAATCTTCTATAGGGCCTTGTCCATAATCTCTGGGCAGCCTTTTCATTCTCCCAACCGAAAATTTTACAATTGGCAGATCGACTATTATAGTTCATTACTGTAAACAATTATCATATTTTAATGTGTATATAATAATTTTAGATATTATCGCAAATGTCCGACGAAACAGGATGAG
Organism: Caprella mutica; assembly: GCA_947561585.1. Lineage (NCBI taxonomy): Eukaryota > Metazoa > Arthropoda > Malacostraca > Amphipoda > Caprellidae > Caprella > Caprella mutica. Next base: position 221,449 of record CANNZV010000946.1, on the reverse strand, counting down.
TGTAAGTTACATATGATTAATTACGATCGAATTTCCTTCGAATTATTTAACTTCGAAGATCATAGATGATCTTTCGTAGATGATCTTTTTATCATCTACGACAATTTTTAACCAAGGTGTAATTTGACAGGAACAAGAATGAAAAAATGGCTAATTTTCTAAATAATTAAAGCATTATTCAGGACACTCTGAAGTGTTGAACATCCTCTGTTGATTTTCGCTTATTTTTTAGATGGATATTAGCATAGATGAGAGACTGTGACTGCGCATACATAAATAGAAATGCGGAAATAATCCCTTTTCGTCGTGTTGATCTAATCAAGAAACATGGCGCTGCTCAAAATTCTGTTTGTGATGAGACACAAAAAAGGAGACAAGGGGATTTTATTCTCAGTTTGATTGCATCTCAACTCACTCATTGTTACCCGGAGAAACGGTTATGGTGGGGCCATAGAAGATTAAGAGGGATTAAGCCTTCTCGTTGAATGAGTTATGGTGGGGCTATAGGAGATTAAGAGGGGATCACGCCTTCCCATTGAATAGTTTATGGTGGGGCCATAGGAGATTAAGAGGGGATCACGCCTTCCCATTGAATGAGTTATGGTGGGGCCATAGAAGATTAAGAGGGATTAAGCCTTCTCGTTGAATAAGTTATGGTGGGGCTATAGAAGATTAAGAGGGACCACGCCTTCCCATTGAATGAGTAATGGTGGGGCTATAGAAGATTAAGAGGGACCACACTTTCTCATCGACTAAAATATGGTGGTTCATGGGAGATTAAATAGAGTTCCCTCTTAAACTTCTGCGGCCCACCATAACTTTCTTCATGGTTGGTGAATTTCCTTGCCATAATCTTGCAATATAAGGTGAAGTTATGGTGGGCGAAGACATACAGTGCCAAAGATGAAATAATGGTAGGGTCATAGAAGATTTAGGGAGGAGTCTACCTAATAGCTGGGTGATTCTTGGAGATATTTTAATAATTTTTATAGTATGTGGAGAGCATGCTTTAAAATATAAAAAATACATATTTAAATATATACATGAAATTTAATCAATAGTATAATTTGAGTCCGTCACACTAACCTAATAATACGCTTGGCAAGCAGCTGATAGCATAGATAGGAAATTATTCTGATATCAGTTCAATGAATTGTTTGTGTCTGTCTGTCCGTCACACTAACCTAATAATACGCTTGGCAAGCAGCTGATAGCGTGGATATTAAATTATTCTGATATCAGTTCAATGAATGGTTTGTGTCTGTCTGTCTGTCACACTAACCTAATAATACGCTTGGCAAGCAGCTGATAGCATGGATAGGAAATTATTCTGATATCAGTTCAATGAATTGTTTCAATAACTGAATTGCAATAAATATGGAGATATAATAATTATTATTACATATTTTGAACTACCATCAGTGTCCATAAAATTGATATAGTAAAAATATTGTTATTTTTGACAGCCCCTGCACACTAGTATTAAATAACTATAGACCTTTAAAGCCTTAGATGGAAAAGAGGCTTAAAGGCCTTTAAAAGTTCCCTGGATTGAATTATTCAACAACAATCTCCTTGTGGAAAAATTTATAGGTGAAGAAAATAGTAAAAAATGATATAAAAATATATATGCATTAGCCATATTTAATTATGGGATAAACATTACATAATCAAAAGGGCATCAGTCATTGATACATTCAATTGATTGATACATTTAATTGATTGATATATTCAATTGATTGATATATTTAATTGATTGATATATTTAATTGATTGATATATTTAATTGATTGATATATTCAATTGATTGATATATTTAATTGATTGATATATTCAATTGATTGATATATTTAATTGATTGATATATTTAATTGATTGATATATTCAATTGATTGATATATTTAATTGATTGATATATTTAATTGATTGATATATTCAATTGATTGATACATTCAATTGATTGATACATTCAATTGATTGATACATTCAATTGATTGATATATCTAATTGATTGATATATTCAATTGATTGATATATTTAATTGATTGATATATTCAATTGATTGATATATTTAATTGATTGATATATTTAATTGATTGATATATTCAATTGATTGATACATTCAATTGATTGATACATTCAATTGATTGATACATTCAATTGATTGATACATTCAATTGATTGATATATTTAATTGATTCATATATTCAATTGATTGATATATTTAATTGATTCATATATTCAATTGATTGATACATTCAATTGATTGATATATTTAATTGATTGATATATTCAATTGATTGATATATTTAATTGATTGATACATTCAATTGATTGATATATTTAATTGATTGATACATTCAATTGATTGATATATTTAATTGATTGATATATTCAATTGATTGATATATTTAATTGATTGATATATTCAATTGATTGATATATTTAATTGATTGATACATTCAATTGATTGATATATTTAATTGATTGATACATTCAATTGATTGATATATTTAATTGATTGATATATCCAATTGATTGATACATTTAATTGATTGATATATTTAATTGATTGATATATTTAATTGATTGATACATTCAATTGATTGATATATTTAATTGATTGATATATTCAATTGATTGATATATTTAATTGATTGATACACTCAATTTATTGATACACTCAATTGATTGATACATTTTATTGATTGATACATTTTATTGATTGATACATTCAATTGATTGATATATTTAATTGATTGATATATCCAATTGATTGATATATTTAATTGATTGATACATTCAATTGATTGATATATTTAATTGATTGATATATCCAATTGATTGATACATTTAATTGATTGATATATTTAATTGATTGATATATTTAATTGATTGATACATTCAATTGATTGATATATTTAATTGATTGATATATTCAATTGATTGATATATTTAATTGATTGATACACTCAATTTATTGATACACTCAATTGATTGATACATTTTATTGATTGATACATTTTATTGATTGATACATTCAATTGATTGATACATTCAATTGATTGATACATTCAATTGATTGATACATTCAATTGATTGATACATTTAATTGATTGATACATTTTATTGATTGATATATTTTATTGATTGATACATTCAATTGATTGATACATTCAATTGATTGATTCATTTAATTGATTGATACATTTAATTGATTGATACACTCAATTGATTGATACATTTAATTGATTGATACACTTAATTGATTGATACATTTGATTGATATCAATCAATTAAATGTTTCAATCAATTAAGTGTATCAATCAATTAAATTTAATTATTCTATCGTGAATCAAATGTACAGATTTCAAATTCAAAAAACCATTTTAAAGAATATAGTTTGAGTTAATTAATATTTATTTAATAAGTTACCAGTAAAAATTTAATTCGGTTTCGCAAGTTAAAAGTAACTTAACTGCAGATTATTCTCTCTTTTTAGTTTACTCTGATTTTAACTTATTATAAATAAAATAGAAATCCAGACTGGATCCAGACTTTTGTAGAGACAAAAATATATTTTTTTTACAATATGGGATTTTACATCTAATTTATAAAACCCTGTCGAAAACTATTATTGACGATTATCTGATTTCAAACATTAATTATTACCGATAGTAAAAAATATCAAAGAAACATCTACGACGATGAAAATATAATTTTTCTATGGAAATCCAATTGTAATTTATCACAAATTTATTATACTGAATATATAGTAGTCTTTCGTTGGACATCATCACCAAAAAACTAAAATAATCGATATATATTTTCCGCAATCGATAACAGACGATAGGCCGATTAAATCAGAAGATCAACCGATTATGAGTTCTCCAATTGTAGATAATCGCATTGTGCTATGATGTCTTCAGTCCTCCTCTCCATACTTAGTGTGTCCCTAAAATCCCAAATCTTTAAGCCTCCCATTAATAATTCATGGAAGAGAAAGGTGAAATCACTTCAGAGGCTGATGATATTCAGCCTCTTACGTCACGCTAATGGATTAGGTAGTATGGGACCAAGGAAGGAAGGACTCACGCTACTAGAGTGAGAACTCTGAGAAGCGTGAAGGACTCGTAATCCAAAAGTGAGAACTTAAAAGTAGAAGAAAAGGCTTATGCTCTAAGAGTGAGAACTGTGAAGACCCGAGCAACACAAGTTAAAGGGGCCTATTTGGGCACTAGGTTCACAAATCATAGTTGTACTGTGTGTTTATTTTGGCAAAACGGACCAGCATGGTGACGACATAGGGTGATAATATTGAATCCATCATGGCCCAATAAGTTGCCGATGAAATAGTATAATAACTAATTGTTCAATATTAATTTGATGCTATTTTATTAATTTAGTATTATTAAATCCTCACACTTCCATAAAATAAACTTTATAATATGTTATCAAGTTTCAGCCATATAATGTTGATACGCTAAAATATTAATCAGGTTGGGTCAATATGACAATTCAATGGGATGGATTCGCCACATTGAACCAACCTTCTCCCAAGGTAACATTCCATGAGAATGGAAAACCACAGGTTACTTTTCAGTCTGCCATCTCTTGCCCATCTAACCATCTAGTGCCTATGTTGGCACAATGTGTCATGGTTGCTCGAGTAGTAGTGTGAATGACTTATGCTCCAAGAGTGAGAACTGTGAATAGTAGAAGGAAGGAAGGAAGGACTCACGCTACAAGAGTGATAGCTATGAGTAGCATGAAGCGTCTTCAGAGTCTAAGTTCCTGTTTATTGTGCGGAGATGGTGTGATAATTCGACTCTGACTTCAGCTTTAGTGTTCGATCAGGAAAAAGGATTATTAGGAATTATCCAAACATACTAATTAGAAGATACTTGTTTTTGAAAATTAAATGGATTTTCAATAATAATATAAAAATACGTCTATCGCTTTTTTTTCTGACTTTGGGTTTCGAATATCTGGAGAATTAAATTCAATGAACTCTTAATTGTTGATAATTATTACCTATGTATTATATATTCTCAAAACTATATCAAACATTTCTATTTCTATTTCAACAATAGAAAAAATTCAAGATATTTGAAAATAATTCGAACACAAACAGTGTTGTATAGAATCTAGATACCCTCTTACATTAGCTCTGACTATGTAAATGATAATAACTCTGCAAGCACATTTCTACCATCTCTTACGAACTGGGTTTGGAGATATTCTGATTAGATTGACAGATCTATAAATCAGAGTCGCTAGGGCATATTTTAGCCAGAGCAGTCGATAAATCATTGCTATCACCTGGGGGAACATTTCCATGCTACCGAGAACATTTTTAGCAAGAGGAAAAGGTTTTAGTATCAGCTATGATGGCGTAAAACTATGACTATGAGTAGGTAAAATAAGGATTTAGCTCTACAATAAGTATGAAAAATTCTACACTACCTTTACAATAATCAGAAAAATAATTTTTCTCTAAGTGGTTATTTAGGATGTATTTGTTACAAAAGTATTATGTGAGTCAATATTCTATTAATTTAGTATAATTAAACTGTGTCAGAAGAAAATTAAGGTGGGTCATAGAAGATTAATTATTGGTCATAGAAGATTAGTTATGGGACATATAAGATTAAGTATGGGTCATATAAGGTTAAGTAAGAGTGATATAAGATTAATTATGAGTCATTGAAGATTAAGTAAGGGTCATAGAAGATAAAGTATGTGTAATAGAAGATTAAGTAAGAGTGATATAAGATTAATTATGAGTCATTGAAGATTAAGTAAGGGTCATAGAAGATAAAGTATGTGTAATAGAAGATTATTATGGGTCATAGAAGATTAAGTAGGAGTCATAGAACATTAAGTATGGGTCATAGAAGATTACGTATGGGTCATATAAAATTAATTATGGGTCATAAAAGATTAAGTATGTGTAATTGAAGATTAATCATGGCTCATGGAAGATTAAGTAGAGCTCTATTCTTAATCTTCAATGACTGCCCTACAATTATTTTCTGAGTTATAATTAAAAAAATCTTTTGTTTCGCACCAAGTAATAGATTTAGATGAACACAATTAAATTGCAATTGGTTTACTGGCTCTTTAATTAACTAGACCATATAATAATATATATAATTACTTTCATTTATAATTAACACTGTCCGCTGATACATAATTTACTAACGTGGCATCATGATATCAATTGTCAAGCGTATCAAATATTAACATTAAAAGATTTAGGTATTCTTCAAAGTACAATTGGAAAGACCTAGCTGAACAGAAAGAAATACAATTTAAAAATATTGTGAATTTCTATCTTTTACTTAGAATGAATTTCCTTTTCTTTATAATATGATATTTCGGTAAACTCCTAGTTTAGTTGACCCTATCTAAGGGTCAACTAAACTAGGAAGTTGGTATATAAATCCTATATTATAGGCTATAGCCTTGAACAATAAAAAAATACGTTCAAATTATTTTATGATACTATGACAGTTGTCAAATAACTATTATGTTATTATGATTTTTTTAATTGAAATTTAAATGAAAAATAAAATATTATTCGAATGTAATATGTATCTATAATACCGATCAACTATTCAAGAGAATGTATTATGATTGAAAAAAATATGAACTTTTAAAATATTTTCCATCATTCAAAAATGACAACTGAAGGTAAATTTACCAAATTTTGCAAATAAGAATATGTTTAATCTCAATCAATATATGTAAATATAATTTAAATTTTAATATCCCTTTATATTATATACCCGCTTCCTAGTTTAGTTGACCCTATCCAAGGGTCAACTAAACTAGGAGTTTACCGATATTTCTTGTTGTTCAGGTCTTACCATTTTCACTGTGAGAAAACACTTTGATTTATTTCCACAATGCCAAAAGGAATTAAACATAAAATATTTATCTGTAAGTAAGAGAACCTTGGTCTAAATTACGGAACATACATATTATATAACTAAACTTCCCGCGACCCGTTATAAGGTCCTGACCACTTTACTTACTTTAAATATTTATTTCTGTAAATTAAATAATTGCTTAATTATTTGAAAATAACTTGAATTTCACTCGTTTTTAATAAACAATGTTTTTTTTATTATACTGTTGTATAAATGTAATAACAATTTTCTCCATGTATAAATTTCTTTGGATATTTACAATTTCTTAAATTGTATTATTTATACATGACAAATTTGAAGATATAAAAAATAGTTTTGAACTTGGAAGTATTTTTCCATGTATTAAAATCATATTGTTTATATTGTTATTTGTTCTATTTATATGACCAGAAAGTTCTTGAAACTCCAATAAAAAGTTATATGATGTTTGGATCTTCTTCTTTTGAACCTCAATAAAATATTTACAGATTGAAAGTAAAAAAATATGATTTGTCTTCATCGGTTTTGCTTGCAGTAACCAATCTCTGTATTAACAATTTATGAATATAAATAAATTTTTTCCGGAATTTGTTATTAACCATTTCTTCATATTTTCTGCTAGGAGCCACTTTCCTTTCTGACTACTTTTTCAACTCCCTTGTATTTAAATTCCCTTTGACGTCAGACATATGGCCTTTAATTGGTTCCGAAACAGATGTTAATTAATGCCAATAATAAATTGATCATTTTATATAATGTAAGATGGGTGTCCGGAAAACTGACAGGCGGAAAATTGCCAAGCGGAAAACTCCCAACGAAGAAAACTTTTCTTTGATAGTACATCATCACAGTGACTCTTTTCTCCGATAGTACATCATCATCACAGTGACTCTTTTCTCCGATAGTACATCATCATCACAGTGACTCTTTTCTCCGATAGTACATCGTCACAATGACTCTTTTCTCCGATAGTACATCATCATCACAGTGACTCTTTTCTCCGATAGTACATCATCATCACAGTGACTCTTTTCTCTGATAGTACATCGTCACAGTAACTCTTTTCTCTGCTAGTACATCGTCACAGTAACTCTTTTCTCTGATAGTACATCATCACAGTGACTTTTCTCTGATAGTGCATCATCACAGTGACTCTTTTCTCTGATAGTACATCATCACAGTGACTCTTTTCTCCGATAGTACATCATCATCTCAGTGACTCTTTTCTCTGATAGTACATCGTCACAGTAACTCTTTTCTCTGATAGTACATCGTCACAGTAACTCTTTTCTCTGATAGTACATCATCACAGTGACTCTTTTCTCTGATAGTACATCATCACAGTGACTTTTCTCTCTGATAGTACATCATCACAGTGACTCCTTTCTCTGATAGTACATCGTCACAGTAACTCTTTTCTCTGATAGTACATCATCACAGTGACTCTTTTCTCTGATAGTACATCATCACAGTGACTCTTTTCTCTGATAGTACATCATCACAGTGACTCTTTTCTCTGATAGTACACCATCTCAGTGACTCTTTTCTCTGATAGTACATCATCACAGTGACTCTTTTCTCTGACAGTACACTATCACAGTGACTCTTTTCTCTGATAGTTCATCATCACAGTGACTCTTTTCTCTGATAGTACACTATCACAGTGACTCTTTTCTCTGATAGTACATCATCACAGTGACTCTTTTCTCTGATAGTACATCATCACAGTGACTCTTTTCTCTGATAGTACACTATCACAGTGACTCTTTTCTCTGATAGTACATCATCACAGTGAATCTTTTCTCTGATAGTACATCTTCACAGTGACTCATTTCTCTGATAGTACACTATCACAGTGACTCTTTTCTCTGATAGTACATCATCACAGTGACTCTTTTCTCTGATAGTACATCATCACAGTGACTCTTTTCTCTGATAGTACATCATCACAGTGACTCTTTTCTCTGATAGTACATCATCACAGTGACTCTTTTCTCTGATAGTACACTATCACAGTGACTCTTTTCTCTGATAGTACATCATCACAGTGACTCTTTTCTCTGATAGTACACTATCTCAGTGACTCTTTTCTCTGATAGTACATCATCGCAGTGACTCTTTTCTCTGATAGTACACTATCACAGTGACTCTTTTCTCTGATAGTACATCATCACAGTGACTCTTTTCTCTGATAGTACATCATCACAGTGACTCTTTTCTCTGATAGTACATCATCACAGTGACTCTTTTCTTTGATAGTACACTATCACAGTGACTCTTTTCTCTGATAGTACATCATCACAGTGACTCTTTTCTCTGATAGTACATCATCACAGTGACTCTTTTCTCTGATAGTACATCATCACAGTGACTCTTTTCTCTGATAGTACACTATCACAGTGACTCTTTTCTCTGATAGTACATCATCACAGTGACTCTTTTCTCTGATAGTACATCATCACAGTGACTCTTTTCTCTGATAGTACACTATCACAGTGACTTTTTTCTCTGATAGTACATCATCACAGTGACTCTTTTCTCTGATAGTACATCATCACAGTGACTCCTTTCTCTGATAGTACATCATCACAGTGACTCTTTTCTCCGATAGTACATCATCACAGTAATAATTTTCACAAAAAAGTACTAGCAGTAATCTTGTTCGTTTTGCCCACTTGTAAAATTTATAATCAGCTGTTCATCTATTATTTCCAATTACAGCAAACATCTATTTTCGTATCTTATCGTAAAATTTCCTTATTTTCGTCGTTCCAACGAAATCCGATAAACGATGAGTATTTTTAATTTATGATATATTAGGATTGGATTTTCGTCTAATCATTCACAGTCGTAGATATATTATCTTTTTTTATCACCATTATTGTAATCACCGATCGGAAGCGAACAAATTTTCCTACTGGGTAGTCTGTGACCTCCCCTGCTTCCATCGTCCTCCTCCCCCATTCATTTCTCCCCATCATTCCCTCCATTCACTCCCATTCATTTTTCCATTACTCCCCCATTCATTTCCCCCATTTCTTCCCCATTCATTTCCCCCATTACTTCCCCATTCATTTCCCCCATTACTTCCCCATTCATTTCCCCCATTACTTCCCCATTCATTTCCCCCATTACTTCCCCATTCATTTGCCCCATTACTTCCCCATTCATTTCCCCCATTACTTCCCCATTCATTTCCCCCATTACTTCCCTATTCATTTCCCCCATTACTTCCCTATTCATTTCCCCCTTTCACTCCCATTCATTTCCCCTATTCGCTTTCCCCCAATATTTTCCCCATTCCTTTCCCCTCATCACCACCCATTCTTTTCCTCTAATTATTTCCCTCATTCGCTTATCTCGACACACCCATTCACTCCACCCACTATTCCTTTCCCCATTCATTTCCTCCCATTTCCCCCCATTCACTTCCACCACACACCATCACAGTGACGGAGGCGAGTAAAACTTTTCCCCCTAAAAACTCTCCTGACAAGCCAAAGTGTTTTGAATAAACAAAATATCCAGCAGATGTTTTTAATTTATTCACAGCATCACAAAACTTCCTTATTGCTCTTCGCTAAACCGCTTACCAAGCAAGCTATGGTACACATCTGTACCAAATAGAACTGCTTGCATCAACTCTATTGGGAACTTCGATAAGTAGTAATTTAGGAGTAAAAGTAGTAATTTAGGACTAAAAGTAGTAATTTAGGACTAAAAGTAGTAATTTAGGACTAAAAGTAGTAATTTAGGACTAAATGTAGTAATTTAGGACTAAAAGTAGTAATTTAGGACTAAATGTAGTAGTTTAGCACTAAAAGTAGTAATATAGGACTAAAAGTAGTAATTTAGGACTAAAAGTAGTAATTTAGGACTAAAAGTAGTAATTTAGGACTAAAAAGAGGAGTTTAGGACTAAAAGTAGCAATTTAGGACTAAAAGTAGTAATTTAGGACTAAAAGTAGTAATTTAGAACTAAATGTAGTAGTTTAGGACTAAAAGTAGTAATTTAGGACTAAAAGTAGTAATTTAGGACTAAAAGTAGTAATTTAGGACTAAATGTAGTAGTTTAGCACTAAAAGTAGTAATATAGGACTAAAAGTAGTAATTTAGGACTAAATGTAGTAGTTTAGCACTAAAAGTAGTAATTTAGGACTAAAAGTAGTAATTTAGGACTAAAAACCTACTCTATGGCCTTAGTGATTTTGAGCAATTGTTGATCCAATAGGGAAAAGATCCTTTCTAAATTTTACAATATGTACTTTGTACAATGTGCACATAGGTCTAAAATTCACAATTTTACCACTTCAAACATTTAAAAATTTTCACTGTAGCGCATATAAAGGATTTCCCTCATCGAATTCGTGATTTGAGGGAAAACCGAAAATGGTGATTGTGCGTCAAAACAATGGGAGTAACCAGTGACACAAATCTACAGAGAACAATCTAACAGAGACCTAGCGTTGATTGGCTTGATTTATCGTTTGATTGGATTGATTTAACGATTGATTGGATTGATTTAATGTTTAGATGATTTGAGTGACGGAATACCTTTGATGGTTTCAGGTACAGTCAGATATAAATAAATCTCTGTCCAAAATTGTTAGTCTGATTTATCTTCAGAGAGATTGTACTGCGCATAATTAAAATTAAATTAATTGAATTAAATTAAAATAATGGTCGGCCATAGAATATTAAGATCTGTAGAAGATTAAGACCAATCTTAATCATAGTGGGACTCACTATAACGTTATCTCTATGAGTAAACTGAGAAGTTAATTATAAATTATAAAACTCAAAGGGTAAAAACAATACAGGTGGACCCACATTTAGTATACCTAGTTTCTAATTGCAAAACATGTATCGGAATAAGAACAGTTCATAAACATCGAAAGCGGAGACAAATTCATCGATTCTGATTATAATCACTGCAACACTGTATAGAGTTTAAACATAATTTAAACTCTAAAGATTTATGGAACTCTAAATATTTAAAGAGTTATATTTATTAATGACTTGAATCTTACCCCGCTATTAGAAAAATTTATTTCTAATAGAGAGTCATGGTTTTGTTTATAGAAGTGGGGCCTGCCTGTAATAAAAAAAAATATGAAAATACATTTTAAATATTGTCTTTAATATTGTCTTAAACAAAAAAAAAAAAAAAAAATTCTCAAGATATAAAGTGATAAAATTCGATTTCTGTAATCTTTTGTCAATCAAATTATTTCACAATCATTACTATCGAACTTCAATCCGTATTAACATACATAATCTATAATGAACATTTGAAAAAACTTAAATTCTTTTTTAGCTCACCTTACAGTACAGGTTACTTCGTTGCGTGATAGTCCATTTTTCGCTGATAGTACAATTCTAAAAGTTCAGTCTTTTATCAACATTTTCAGAGCACTCATTTTCACTCATTATTTACCATATATTTACTTGTTCAACATTTTCCAATCATTTCAATACACCTTTAAAGCATAAAGTTCGAAAAATTAGTTTCTCTATTATATTTCCAGTTCCAGAATTTGTTTCATCACAGTTTTAACTTTTTTTGAGTCAACACTATATTGAATATCTAAAATCTGAAAAAATGAGTAGATTAATTAGTAAATGAACAATAATTATTATGTAAATAGCATAGAGTTTGATGTTAAAAAGTAAAATATGGTCTCTTTTCTCTAACTAGAGTTCAGTTATTTAATTCAATTTATTTATAACGTATATTGTCTATACTTCAAGGAATGAACAAATACACTTGGTCTATAGTGCAGTTGTTCCTAAACTTTCCTTAGATTACCCAACCGTTACCCACCGAACACATTCAATTACCCCCCGTGGTATTTTCCCCAATATAATAATATTATGCTGTTCAGCCCCAAAAACCTAAACACTCCCCCCCCCCATCCAAGAAAATTGCTCACCCTAAAAGTACCTAATGTCAAAACAAATCTAAATTAAAAAAATCATTACTAAATTACTATAACTAGACTACTATAACTATATAGAGTAAAGCTACTCCAAAGACAGTTGCATTAAAACTGGCGCTTCTTACAAAACTCATAAGATCATTATGCAATCTAATTTTTTTCGCTAAGCAATATAACAAATCTCCCTCTAGATTACTAAAAATCCACTTCCCCTATTATAACAAATCCCCAGTGCTACAATGCCCTCTTCCCCCCGTTCAAATGACCTAATTTGGGTGCAGATAGGGTTTGTCATTAGAGGACTGACGGGAATTATTTTGGCATAGAGGCAGAGTCTTCTTGCTGTGGATTAATTAACAGAGAAGATATGTCTGTGTCACCAGCAGCAGCTGTGATGCCCCAGCTACACATTTATTGTGTCATTATAATGCTAATTGGCAACTGCATGAAGTCCAGAAAGCTCTCCTAATGAGTATGTAATCAAAATATTAATTGGTGCGCTATAGCTTGTATGTTTGTATTTGATAATTAGAGCAGTGATCACTGTATTTGGATTTGAAGTTCATTAGCAGGGAATCGGGTCAGATTTATTGCGGGAAAATGAAACAAATTTAGACTGACCTTTTATAGGGTATAGGTTCAGAATTCTAAACAGAGTTCTGTGTTTCCAGGTAGTATTGTTTCTAGAGAAACATAGCCCCAATTCTGTGTCAATATTTTAGCCCAAGAAAGGCTGCTACCTGAGCAATATATGTTTTGATAGTGACTTCTTTTCTCAACGGTGAAATCTAAACTTTACGATGAAAATCTTGGTTCTAAAGTAAAAATAATCAGGGTTTAAAGTGACTATTAAAATTGTATTGTAGTCTTAGGATGAAATTTTAATTATACGATGAAAATCTGGTTTTACAGATCAAAATCGTAATATCGAATAATTTTTTTTTATTCTGGATACCATTTTCTTCAGCAAGAATTTTCTTCAGATATAATAAAAGAATAAGATGAGTACTCCATAAAACAATATAAGTTGAGTATTCCATAAAAAAGTACGGTGAGTATTCCATGAATAAAAATATGGTGAGTATTCCACAATTAAAAATATGGTGAGTATTCCATGAATAAAAATATGGTGAGTATTCCACAATTAAAAATATGGTGAGTATTCCACAAATAAAAAATATGGTGAGTAAAGTATCAAAGTAAAGTCATTATTCCTAAAAACAAACTAAGGTGCCAAAATTTTTTTATGATAATGGAAATAGAGTATACCCATTTTTAAAGGAAGCATACAGGATTTATAGCAATGAGTTAAATCCTCTTCCTAAAATTATAGATCTTTATTGCAAGAATGAATTCGATATATTCTTTTTATTATATCCTTTGGAAATATCTTTCTTATCTTATTTATAACCAATTGAATTTAATTGTATTCAAGGCATGTAAGTAAATTAGCGGTCGTTGAAAGTTTTGTTTCATTGACTTTTCGGTTGCAACACCGTGAAACTGTCCCTTCCGAATACGAGAATAAACATTTTGCCTCATATGGGCAATTTATATCACTATCGGCACATCAAAGTAAATAAATGTCATAAAATAAAATTACATATTACGTTCTCGTCAATTCCATTAAATATAAAATATCTTAATATTGAGCAGTCAATTCCCATATAATGCAGTCTGGCATAACATATCAAGTTTACGGCAACTTAACGTGTATATCAAGCTACTGAATTCCTTATTAATTAAGTATTAAATTCATATCGCCTCACCAGCTCTAATTAATTAGGTACGCATTGAAGGGCTCTTCGAGTTCCAAAGATGGCCGAAAGCCATTCGCAGATTGCATTTCGATTGGATATTCAAAGAGTTCAGATTTCACATCTCAATGATAACCGAAACGAGAAAAACTAAAACAGAAATTGTCTACACTGTGTATTGTGTGTCTGTTATTTTGCCAAATAGGAGGGAGATTTCGCCCCTGATTGTATTTGCGGAGTGGAGGTACTATCGTACTAGAAGATAAGTGAGTACTATCGAACAAAAATATAGGTACTATCATAAGAATTAAGTACTATAGTACAAACGATATGTGAGTACTATCGTACTAAAAGATAATTGAGTACTATCGAACAAAAATATAGGTACTATCATAAGAATTAAGTACTATAGTACAAACGGTATGTGAGTACTATCGTACTAAATGATAAGTGAGTGCCATCGAACAAAAATATAGGTACTATCATAAGAATTAAGAACTATAGTACAAACGGTATGTGAGTACTATCATCTATAAGATAAGTGAGTACTATCGAACAAAAATATAGGTACCATCATAAGAATTAAGAACTATAGTACAAACGATATGTGAGTACTATCATCTATAAGATAAGTGGGTACTATCGTCCAAAATGATGCAAGTACTATTGTTCAAATAAATGTAGGTACTATATTTTCCATAGGAGATGTAATCGTACTACTGATCTTAAAGATGTGGTTACAATCGACATAAATAGAGGGTATAGATATTTGTTCGTGTTTATCTTTTCTAGCAAAAGCAATCACACTTCATAGGGTACACTAATTACAATTACATCATACGGTTTCATACGTATTCTTTGTAAATGTGTGTGTACCATCAAATATAAATGATATTATTTGCAGATAGTACAATCGTATATTAATAGGGTTTTTGAAAATATAAGACTCTACAATTTTTGTACCGAAAATATTATTAGTAAAGTGTAAAATTTTGAAATTTTCTATCGATAATGTCATAATAGCACTGTCTATTATTATCCTTATTTAGATGAATTAGGTGGAGATGCTGATTTTGTTTTAGTTATATACAGCTCCACCGTGCATGCTCTGCTTATACATATGTAAAGATTACGTGACGTAATGCCCACTTAATCAGACAGGCACTGCCGCAACGAAAAATAATAAATATCAGAAAAATGTATGCAAGGCAAGAATATATCTATAAAATTGAGAATAATCCTGTTGCGACTAGCTTTATTAGAACTATTTAAAAAAAATAGATGAAAAAAATTTAATGGACTGTCACAATATCATGTTTATTCTTTATAATTGTTTGAAAGTTTAGATATGGAAGAGAGACATAAGATATATTGCTGGGGTTAGTAGGAGACGCGGGCTTATAATAAATGGCTAAAAGTTTATTATGGGATAAAAAAATGATTAATATGATTTTCTGAAAAATAGGTGCAAAAATTCATTTTTCTGGAAAAAAAATGTGCAAAATTGAATTTTCTAAATATAATATGATTTTTATTTAAAATTCTCCTCTGTATTATTAGCTAGAAATTATTGCTACATATATTGTAATTTCCATTAATAGTTTTTGATATACAATTTAGTATAAAATTGATTGTAGAAAATCTAGGAAAAAATCGTTCCTAAACCTGTATATGAAGCTTTTCTTGAAACAGAAAATGTTTCTCTAACATTTTCCACTACTAGTTACAAGTTACGGTTCAATCTAAATGTGACAACAGAGAATTCTGTTCCATGTTTTGAGAATGAATAGTATTCACATATTTCTATCAAAATAATAAAAAAAAAACTGTATTTACATGACCTCGTTCTTTGAGCAATAAAAAGTGAACAATAAAAGCACATAAATGTGATATCGCATAAAATTTATTGCTTTAAAATCGTAAAAGAATAAATCTCAGAATTTAACTTAAAATGTATATGTATTCATTTACCAATAAACAAATAAGAAAACTAATAGAGATGGAGATAAAATTCTCCACCAAATCTAAAACTTTTCCTCTTTCTATAGCTCGAGAACATCTATTACTATTTTTAGAAAATCCTAGAAGTCTCAAGCCTCTTTTTTTAGAAAACAAAACCATCAAAGCGGTTTAATACTCCTCCCTTGACTCTTCGCTCTATTTTATTATATCTTCGCTTAGTTTTTATCCAGGGAATTTGTTGTTTCCAATAGAGTGTTGCCAATACATAGCAATATCACCAGACAAAATAGCTGAGTGATACTTCTGCATAACAGCCTGTCTACTTCTCCATCTCTATAGTCTATAGCCTTCATTACGAGGAAATATTCCCTACCTGGAGTTTTGCATCTCTATTCTCTTTCTGCAAGAATGGCTACTAGGTCTTCGTGTTCATTGTTAACGGAATATGTTTGGGTGGTGCCACATAAATCAAGTCTGTTTACAATTCTATCTTTTGCTACATATCGAGAATGATAATAGATTGCTTGTGTTTATATACGAATACGGGGTTTTCGGTAGGAAGGAAATTCCAGTTCTGAATGAGTTATGATAATAGTTATTTGTTCTCGATCTAATATTGAGTGAAAGATTGCTAAACTTATTTTATAAATCGAAAAAAATTAGCCTTATTATAATTTAAATAGCGTTTAGGATATATAAGTCATCGAATTAGGCATTTGAAATTAATCTTATTTTGATAGAATTATTTTAACAAACCAAATTTTTGACCAATTTTGAAAGCTTGAAGAGATTAAAGTTGATTTTAGGATATAATTTAATTATCAGTATAAATCAATTTATTTGTTAAATTACACTATTCACTTCCAAAATCGACATGCAAACATAATCTAGCTGAATAATTACCTTATATATCATTTACAACTCTTCCATCCAATATATCCATATTATTTAGAATCTTCATAAAGTTTTTCCTCAGCATGTGGTTTCACAAACACCATTATTTCCTTTTTCTTCATATGAAAGACTATCCGAGAGTATCAGGAGATTTTGGTGATCTTTGAAGTTCTGGCACGTAGTCTGAGAAATAATTTTGTTGTTGCTGAACAGCTGTTATCAGGATTACGGTTTGATGGAGTCAGGAAACCTAACTGATGTCAGGGATTTCGGTTTATGGCCACTCTGATGGTTCTTTGGTTTATTACATACCTAGAGAAATATCATCTGCTGTTAGTTTAGTAGGTGAAACGTATTAGGTATTGCAATGACTTCTTATTTGGAGCGTAATAATTTTTATTATGCCACGTTTATTACGTGGTGACGCTTGCTTGACATAAAATTAAACAAGTTATTTGGTTTTATTTCATATGAGTGATACAATTAGATGGCATAAAGAACAGTTTAAAAAAAGTTCAAGTAGAATTATGAGATCAAGTGCAGTTTAAGGAACCCAGCGAGTTTTTGAAGGTATCTATGCTACGGCGTTCTGTATGTCTTGACTGCAATCAAATCGAAATAATTCGAAATAACGGTGTTCAGAGAAACAACAACAACAAAAAAAAGTAGACAGAGCAACATTCCAAACAGAAATTCTACCTCTTGAATGGATGAAGCAATGACAACTATCTAGTTAAAATGATAGCAATATTGGGAAATAATAACAAAATGTTACCCAATATAAGGAAATCGTAACTAACATATGAATATATAATAATCATTATAGTGAAATAAAATCATTATAAGGGAATAAAATCATTATAATAATATAAGGACACTTTAAGGACCACAAATTTTCAAACTATACCCCAAGTGTAGTTGAAGGACCCCAGATTGAGCTGGGGTCCTTAAACTACACTTGATCCGAATCATGTTCTGTTTTTGCAATTTATTTTTCGTGCTTTCTTTATAAAAATACGGGAAAAAACTGGTGTTTATAATTTGAAAATAAAGTCAAATTCTCAAACCAAATCAATGACATGGATCAGCATAATCAAAACAAGATTATTGTTATTAGATATTTTCGATTTTAATTCTTGACTATTTATTTGAAAATTATATGAATATTGAATAAGAATTGGAATACATATCAAAAATCTAGTGTTAACGATAGTAATATAATATCTATTTAGGTTAGTAAATTTAATGCTTGTATCGATGATCTCTCGAATAATAAACTAATATTAGAATACTGAATGTTGTGAATGGTCAAACACGAGAAATGCTTCCAAATGTTAATATTTTAGTATAGGTGACAGAAACTTCAAATGCATGAAATATTATATATTGAACAGACGATCTGTGCCATGTTTCAGAGTGCGTCAGTCTAGAGTTGAAAAAATCTAATGACTTCATTTACAATGTGTCAAATTGAGTTAAAAGAAAGATCTAATGACTTCATTTACAATGTGTCAAATTGACTTAAAAGAAAGATCAAATGACTTCATTTACAATGTAAATTGAGTTCAAAGAAAGATCTAATGACTTCATTTACAATGTGTCAAATTGAGTTAAAAAGAAAGATCAAATGACTTCATTTACAATGTGTCAAATTGAGTTAAAAAGAAAGATCTAATGACTTCATTTACAATGTGTCAAATTGACTTAAAAGAAAGATCAAATGACTTCATTTACAATGTAAATTGAGTTCAAAGAAAGATCAAATGACTTCATTTACAATGTGTCAAATTGAGTTAAAAGAAAGATCAAATGACTTCATTTACAATGTGTCAAATTGAGTTAAATTCTTTTAATTTATCTCTTTTCTTTAAGTTTGTATTTGCTTGAAATTTATTCAGGAAGCCAAAATTGATTTAAAATTATTTCTACCAAATCAAAGTACTGCATTGGCTACATTATTGAGAATAAATTTTAGTCTATTTGAAGGGAAGAACAACATCCTGAGTTACGATGAATTGGTTCCTTCAAACTCAAAGTCACTTCATATCTTGGGTGCACTAGATAGTTTTCTATTGATTAAAATCATAGAAAACTTTGGTCATTGCGGGATAACTATCACGCATTTCTTGAGGTATATCAGCTTTCTATAATTTAAAAACAGAAAAACTACTTCATAACTGAGGTGCGTTTCATAATTCAGAGTTTCATAACCCAAGAGTTTCACTCTATATTTTATATAAAATTTTAAATAGTATTAATATTTTCTTTCTGAAAGAATTCTCTGATCGCAAAAGTTTAAGACCAAAAAGATTAAAGAAGCTATACGATATTTGTCAGTATAGGGTCTATAGTCAGATAGATCTTATACTGCAGCTGGAATAAATACAATAAGTCATAACTAGAGACTATTTGTTAGATAAATACTTTACTCTTTATTCTCCTTACCCTTTTTTCTCTCCAATTTACCCTTTAAGTCAGGATAATCTCCTATAATGGTGGCAGTGGCTCAGTTTTCTACCATCAATCGGTTTCATTTTCATGCGATTTGTGTTCATCCCCAGGAATTATCCTAAGCTGGTATCGCCAATTTGATATTTCTTGCCAAACTTTTTATTCCTTTGAGATGCTAACTTGAGGCAAGTGTTGCCATATTTAAGTAAAAGTCGCTACTATTTCTAGGTTCTGAATTTTCATAAGTTTCATAAGTTATAAGATAAAAAGTTATGTAATTGTTCAGCTCTTTGTTTTTGTTTAGTGTTACAAATTAGACTGTGAATATTATTTCTAAAAGGATTAAAGTATTTCTAACACTAATTTCACTGGCTTTGAAAACTTTTGTTACGTTATGCTGGTGTGTTTTGTGGGTTTTATTTTTAATACGAAAAAAAAAATAATAGAGTTCATATATAATATTTGATGGTACCCCGCACAACGATTGGTTGTTGTTTCAAAATAAGTTTTTCTACTTTTATAAGATGAAAAATATTAAAATCTATTAGGTAGTATTAATCCGTTTTTTGATTTGAATATAAATGCATCATTATATCATTCATTTTATTTACATTCAGAATTCTAATGACTTGAACTTTAAAAGAAAATATGGAGCAAGTGAAGATAATGGACCAGAAATTAAGCTAGTAAAGATAATGGACCAGAAATTAAGCTAGTAAAGATAACGGACCAGAAAACTTTATTGTAATTTTAATAAATTTTTGCTTTAGCATTTTATAAATATACAAACCTAATAAATGATAATATTAATGATTATACATTAATTTTGCATATTTTCTTAATTGAAAGATTTTATGAAAAAACGTGATAATTTGAAGTTGAGAAGAATGAGTGGTATAACAATGGAATGAAATCTGCTCAAATCCAATAATGTGGTATCTATGATTCCAAAATAATTATATTATTATTCCAATTATTGGTCAAATTCCAATAATTTAACCAAGTAAAGTTAACGGACCAGAATTTAACCTAGTAAAGATATCGGACCAGAATTTAACCTAGTAAAGATATCGGACCAGAATTTAACCTAGTAAAGATATCGGACCAGAATTTAACCTAGTAAAGATATCGGACCTAGGTTCATTATCTTTACTTGATCCGAAAACGTGTTAGAAAGTGTGAGAAAAAATAAGCACAGGGAAAAATAATCTTACATCCACTAAAGAATGATTCAGTTCTGAAAAAAGGTATTGTTATTATATTAATTTGTGATTATTTCTATCCGTTTTGAAATTCAAACCAATTTTTCACTTTTAATTTATAACACAAATACCTCCAAATTAAATTCAAATAGACACATGCCCACTATACCAAACATTTATTAAACGAAAGATGTGATCTAATTCACTTGTCATTTTTGTGTCCCTAATTGGCCCCTAAAGACGCCACTCCATCGGATAAACCTAATTGCATCTCCTAATTAAACATCCTAATTATTCATACCTCTTAAATATATTGAACATCTTATTGAAGTAGAGCGTTGGAGATAAGGGACATAAGGAGTTGAAAATGATCTGGGTGATATGTAGAGTTAGAAAAAGATTCGAGTTATCTGATGGTACCTACACATTTTTCGATCATATGCAAAATTGTATATAACATTTTATTTTTATTTTAATTAATATCCACAATAACTGCAAAATTAATTAGAAAATTGTTTATTATTTGTTATGGAAACTATATATCAATTGGTATCCATTCAACCTGTAGGGATTAAATAAAATGAAAATACTAATTATTTATTTACTTTTCTGTTGCATGATGAAAATGTGGAAGTGTCCGATAACTTGGAACATTACTTATAGTAGATGAATGTCCGATCTTGTACTTTCCAACATAAATTAAAGCATACAATAAGTCAGAGATTTCTATTCTCTATTTGCCTTCGCAAAATAGCCGAATGTTATGTTTGTATCGGCGTTTTATATATTTAATTAATATTGTAATCTTGTTATTCGCATAACTCAAAAAGTATTCAACCAGGAACAACTTGTTTAGATTTTGTAAGCAATCGGGTCAAAGGTCAAGGGCATTCATAACTGAAAAATAATTCAATAGCGGTGGCAAAGGTATGCACCCTACGAGTGCTCTTAGTAGTTTTATCATGAACATACCGATAACATAATAATATTCATGTTTAATTATTTTCAGCAAAAAGAAGGGCGTCGAAATCTTTTCGAACATTGATGAACTAGTTTAAAATTTTTAAAAAGGCAATGTAAATTACCAATGTATGATTAATTTGAACATCTTGTATTTTTATAAAAAAAACATTCATTTAATTGAGATTATGATAACAAATATCGCGTGAATAATTTAGTTAAATTCTTTATAAATACTGAAAAATAACTATCTTTTTTATCAAGATATTTTTGCATTAAATATAGAAGTGTTCAGTTAAATTTTTCACAATTACTGAATAGTACACACCTTTTTTCTTACGATATTCTTACATTAAATATAGAAGTGAATTAACCCGATTGCAATAAACACAGCAAGAATAATGAGTATTTGGAGGCTGAGGGAATCACTCCCACGAAATTAAATGGATTCTTTGGTGCTGAACTGCGCTGAGATTTTAGCCAAATTTACCTGTGAGGTGTGTGTTTGTGTAGGTGTGTGTGTTTGTGTGGATTGAGTTGAGATTTCGAATGAATGATAAGCCTAACAATTGTATTCATAAAATGTAACACCAGATTAGATTTTATAAACAAGGCAGTATTCAAAAAATGATGTGGAAAATATTGAATAGCTTCCAAAAAGTTGAAAAGTTTTGCATGAAAAAAATATTATATGTAACTACAAAAAGATACAAATAATATTCCTATAGGGATGAACTCTTACGGTGAAGAACATTCATACAATATCTATTTACAGTCAATACAAATAATATTCCACTAGGGATGAACTCTTACGGTGTAGAACATTCATACAATATCTATTGACAGTCAATACAAATAATATTACACTAGGGATGAACTCTTACGGTGAAGAACATTCATACAATATCTATTTAAAGTCAATACAAATAATATTCCACTCTGAATGAACTCTTACGGTGAAGAACATTCATACAATATCTATTTACAGTCAATACAAATAATATTACACTAGGGATG